>PYWC01000002.1:521709-560706 GCA_003182015.1 Tuber magnatum | reverse complement strand
GGGGGGGGAGGGGAATTACGACGCTCTGATGAACCCACGTACATCATAAGTTAAGTTACTACCCGATGCCCCGTTTCGAACGAGGTCTCGCACTCGACCATCCACCATCACCATCACCAGCATATCACAACACCTTCCATTCCACTCCACTCCACTCCACTCCACTCCGGCTTCGATCAGCTCACTCGTATTATACCGTGCCGCTACGCAAACTCCACCTTTGGGGTGAGTCTCGCTTCGCACTCACTGACGGCATACCCGCTGCCCCGAGCACTTTCCGTGCTTTTGCTATACTAGCACTATGTCTTTGAGGAAGGTGGGGCGGGGACGAGGGGCGTGGTAAGGCTTATCGTACCTTTGGTGGGGGACCTTTTCCCCATCGTAAATGCCTCATTGTGCAACCCACTAAGTTACCTGAAGAGCGGGGAGTAAGAGCGGAAGAGAAGGAAGGATGAACGTGGTCGTCGTCGTCGTCTCCTCACGCTTTCGTCCCAGTAGGCTATCGAGTGCTGGGCTGACCGACGTCCGGGTTACGCATGGGAGTATCATGCTGTACATATGGCACCGCGATTGGTGGAACTGGCGGGAGAGCTCGAAAGGTATCGGTGCCCGTGCGATGATGTTTCGCTCATCTTCTTGAGGGGTTTAATAGCCCAAGGAATGGGGGATACTTGTGGGGCCCAGGTATCATACTCGTAAAAAATGGTGGTTCAGAAATGGTTGGAACGTATAGGGTTGCGATATTGTGACGACCTGTATGATAGCACCGGTACGCTCCATTATGGCCGAGATTTTTGGTTGCCGGGAGTGATTGGACGGGAGAAATCGGATGGTCATGATTTGTCACTCGGGGTCGTTGCTGGATTTGGTGTTTGTCTCCGGTAGGAACTGACTGGAATGGTCTCTCTTCAGCTTTCATGTTCGAGTACTGGATGGTATGGGTAGTTAGTTGCTTTCGCTACTCGTTTCTTCCTGGAGTACGGTGCACTTGTCTTTTCTCGTCTCTTTGTGTGCTCCGTCTCGCCACTCAGGTTACTACTCGTCACTTGTCTTTCTTGTTCCTTCCTTTGTTCCGAGTGAGGCACGTCCCGGTTTTCCTCTGTTTTTCTCCGCCTTTGTCTTTTCTTTCTTTCTACCTTTCCTCGCTCGGTGGTGTGAACTCACTCTTGTTCATGCGGTACTGTGGACAGTCAAGCTTGCTTTTCTCCTTCTCCGAATGGGCAAGATCGCGGTCATGGGTTGTGGTAGCGTACTCTGGTACTATGGGTTTACTTACGACTAGTTATGGTATTTGGGATAGCTGTTCGTTGGCTTGTGTACTCGTACAGTATTGTTCGCGCCGAGCTATACATTCTCGGTTGATTTTCTGGATGGCCTTGTGTTGGGCTACCTTTTTTTGGGGGGAGGGGGAGGGGGGGTGTTAGGATTTCAACTTCCAGAGTGCCCCACCATACCATACATAGAACTTGAAGAAGGGGGGGATAGGAAAGGATTGAAGGTAAATGAAGAGAGTTCAGGAGGGCCGTTCCCCCCGGCCAAGTTACAATTCTTGGTTCCTGCCAAACTTTCCACAAGAAAAAAGGAATGAGAAAATGGTACATTGATCGCACACTCCTCCTACTCTTACTCCTACCTTTCCCCCTGATATGAACTCTGTATATCAGCATCTTATCATACGGTATATAGTTCCAAAAATAAAATACCATAAAATAAAGTGAGGGCAAAAATTAAAAACTCCAAACTACACAACAACACAAAACTCCCGTCCCCGGCCTCCTCCGCTCATGGATCTGTTGCCCCAGCCTCCTTGAAAACTCCAAAGTGCTCCCTCCCATCCCCGCCCACAAACTCCCCATAGCTATACCTGTGCTCCAACCTCTCGAACGCCTTTAGCCTTTCTCTATATCCTCTCGCAGTGACCCCCGCTAAATCGTCCAAGACATTGCTAGCGTACACGAGCGCGTATGTTGCTCCCAGCGTCGTCGGCAGGTGCGTCAGGTTCCTTCCCGGACGGATCATGTATACCAATAGCTTTACCAGTATGAAGAATGATATTATAAAGATTGTTATGGTGAACATTGCGGGCGAGAGTGTTATGCGGTCGTCGGTCAGGTAGGTGTAGCCGGGGATCGGGGTCGGTGGGAGGTCGCTTGGGCGTCCGGAGGTGGGGAGGAAGAGCTGTTGGGAGCGGATGGAAAGGTAGGTTGCGAAGATGGAGGTTATCGTCTTTTCGAACGTCTTTACGAGGGCGGCTTCGTTCGGGAGGTGGGTTTCCTTCCGGTTCATGGTTGGGTCCGAGAGCTTCATTAGATGGTTTACCCACTTTAGTGGATGGGGTTCGAAGCTTGGGTCTAGTTCTCCCCCGGACATAGTTCCCAGGGTTCTATTGAGCTTCGAGGCGGAATTTGCAAGGCCCCATTGGAAGGAGAGGTCCAACGAGGATTGAACAGGGGTTTCGCTCTCCCCGGCTAGGGCTAGGGCGAGAGCGCTGAAGAAGGAGTCCGGGAGGGATTGTTCAGTGTTTGGTAGGGGTTGCACTGACAGGATGGTCTCCTTTGGTGAGATGTCCACCCAGGCTTCGACTGTACGAAGCTCCTGTGAACACTTTATGCCGACCATCTCGGTTTTGCTAAACTCGCCGGATGGTAACTTTTTGCCTTACCACCAGCCAACTAGGAAGTGACCCCAGCACTTGGAATCCCGGGGGGAACTCCAGCTTGTGAATGGGCTTAGGAAGTCTGTTGAGCTCCATACCGCCGGGGACCACTCGTATCCACTGTCGGGAGCTGAGCGACCCCATATGCTGGGGGAAATGGCCCGGTTCAAAGCCACTTCCCCGGCGCATTCGTCTTCTATCTCGGCGTGGTAGGAGTTGCTCGAGATGTTGAGAGTAACGTCCCAATCTTCATTCTTGAGAAGTTTGCACTTGACGTTAGCTCCGAAGCCTCTTGTCTTGACTCTCCTACTTATAACCCCTTGATGCCCTGCTGCACCGCCGCGTTTGGTGGAAACTCGTGGGAGAAAGTAATACTTCTCAGAGGCCCATTGCGGCAATGCATGTGCCCGGATGGGTTCCCCCAGAGAACATAGAAGATCTCCGGTTCTGGGTGAACTTTCAATTCCGGGAAAGGCGCTCCGAGCCTTTCTTGTGATGGGGCAGAGATGTTCTGTGGCCATAAAATGGGCTGCATGACATTATAGTACTGGTCGTTGACTGATTTGACCGCTTTGACGGGCTCAAAGAGGCTACCGAGTGCTATTGCAAGCAAGTTTGCAAAAAGGATAACAGAGGACAAGACTCCGATGAGAGTGCTTTTGAGGGAGTAAGCATGCCAAAGTTGGAAGTGTGGGGGCGTTCTTTCGCAGCTGATTGTTAATGCGGATTTCGCAGACACTCCGCCAATTCGATTCAAGTGCTCAAAGGGCGTAACCATACAGGCATATCTTCCCAGCAGAGCCCAGAGGGGCTCTATTGAGACGGCTACTAAGGTGGGTAGATATCCGAAGAGTAACCTAGACGCAGAGGTGGCTCCTCCAATACGTGGGATACCTGTAACGCACGTCAGCGGTCAAACTTAAAGGGCATCTCTAGAATTCCTACCTGTGTGCCTTCTGTCGTGTATAAAGAGAGAAAAGAAGCCAATCCAAAGGGTCAAGAAGCACGCCAAAACTGTTGCTCCAAAGGCGGTATTAAGCTCCTACTTGGGCTCACGCTTGACAGGTGTCATAGCGTCCTTCGAATTGGACAATGACAGGACGCGTACGGATTTCCCCGGCACTGCGAAAGTCGACTCTCTCATTTTATCGATTTGTGGCCCAATAACTTCGATTAGCCTTAAGCAGTATCGGTGGTCTCCCCACAGCAGGACCTCCTCTAACAGATGCTGGCTCATAAATTCGGTGCCCTGGAGGTCCTAACGTAGGGCATAGCTGGTGGATATGGTCATCATAGTGACTGCCAAGGAGCTTGGGTCACCGTCCAGATTGATATATGCGTTCGATAGGAATCCTCTTTCCGCTCTTCTTAAACTCCACCAGTTCCTCGGATATCGCGAGGGCAAAAAGAAGTCGAAAGGGTTTCTTGTATGTTTCCAAGAACCTCGGAGGGTAGAGTAATAAGTAAGGTAATGTTTGGGGAACCTCGGCTTCCATCGCAAAGCTTGTCAGAGAACGGGGGTTAAGATGGTTCACTGGTGAATTTTCCGAGATGCAGTCGACACTGGACTTCTGCTTCAGCTGGTAATCAGCATCAGGGAATTCGTCTGGAAAATAGCCAAAGTCATCCATTCCTGGGAGAACATCCCAGATCGTATTCTCCGGGGCCAGTCTTCCTGTCACGACAGCGTCCTCAAGGATCTCTCTATTGAACTCGGTGAATGGCTCCCTTTCGCCGATTGCGGTCGAATCGGCGATCGCCCCAGTCTCTACTGATACCTTTATTTCCACTTCTTGCTTCCAATAAGAGGGCTTGCAGAACAAAGCACTAACTCTATGAGGGACGTATACATCTCCCTTCCATGTCCCGTTGTAATGATCCATATACCAAGGCATCAGGTCCTCCCAAATTCCTAGGAAAATATTTTTCGCATTGCACTCTGCACGATTAGGAGCTGAGAGAGTGTAATAAGTCCGATTGTATAAGGGCTCTCGAACATTGACTTTATGATTCATGAGGAATGTTGAGTACAGCCTGTCGAAACGCATTGCTTCCCGAAGTGAAAGCCTTTCCCTCGAGCCCCGGTAAAGGTCCCTCTCACTATTCTCGAAACCGAGAGTATATTTGCATCGAGATTTTGCACCCGTTATATGTACGAGGGAACGATTATACCTTGGTTCAATTAATTCCCACTCCGCGACCCCTGCCTCACAGTCCAGATCGGCTTCATACTTTGCGGCTTTAGCGACCCAGTGTTCCCGATCCTGAAATCCGTGCGCATTAATGCTCTTAAAGTCCAAGGGGAGAGCGGCAAAATCGGCGGTCGTGAACTTTGGAAGTGCTTATCCCGCCACGTGTATTGGAAGGCGATGTAGGCGAATCGAGTTGAAAAGGAAGATTCCTGTCCCTCGAGCGGCATCAATACAGCCTGAGTTGCCACATCGGGAGAGGTCCTGGTGATGGTCGTCCTCTCAAGAAGATCACTCATAAGTCTTCCTCAATTTTTAGCCCACTTCATGGACGCCTGGGGTGAGGCTTGTGACTTACGGTGTCATGATGAAGAAAATGACTACCGAAATTGTGGAGGAGAAGAATACGCACCGGTGTCTAGATATTGTTAGTGTGGTTGTGTGCTACCGGTGGTGGTGGATATTCCGAAAGGATGCGTTTTCCCTACCTTCGACCAAAAGAGACAAAAGGAACGGCAATAGTGAATCGATATGGATAGTCGAGCAACAACGAATTGGCTGCCTTAGCGCCCTCCGGCAGTGACAATTGAAAATATGGCTCGAGGCGTTTGAAGTCGTGATCCATCCTCGCAGCTAGGAGACCCAGTAAAACGGCGAGCAAAGTTGGTAGGCAGTCGAGAAGCCATAAGGCACTTAGCGGTAGTTTCCCCTTGCTCTTTTCTAAATTTTCAAACATGTCCGTAACTGATCCTCTCGCTTTGGAAATCCGCAAGAGTCCTTCCGCCACTCCAAGGAAAGCTGTACAGAGAGCTACAAACATTGCAAAAAATGGCCCCTTGATTGTCCATGTCTTCCAATCCCCGAAAAGATTACCTTCATGTTCCTCGATTAGCTATCGCTCGTATCTGGAATGGGATGTGAGGGGCCACCTTCATCAGTTGAGGAAACCAGAGATAGGCTACTCAAGTTCCAACCCGGTCCTTGCAAGGGGGTTGGCTTCTCTGGGGGGATACCTGGGGGGAACCCATTTAATCGGACACTGTCCTCCGAATTCTGGGGGTGCGGGATGAGGTCCATCTCACTATGTTTCATAGAATATATAAGGAGTTTTGGGGATGAATAAACAAAAAAAGAGGTAGCAAAGCATGAATGATCCCGGTGCACGGGAAAATTCTGCGTGAAAGTGGAGAACGGCCTGGTGAGAATTATGATATGGTGGCCCCTGGAGTTGAGTATCTTGCCCGAGTTAAAGTAGCATGGGAAACAGGCCAATTTATGTCTGCGATCTCAGTGCTCGAGTACGGCAATACTGAGAGCAATTGCTTGCAAGGATTGGATATCATTTTTCTTTGCTAGGGCCTCATAGAGAAGCGGTCCAAAGTTTAACTGACAAATACTTGTAATGGGTTCTAACTGGGGAAACTAGTATTTGTTCTATTCGGTTACCCTGCTGCAGTAGGCACCTTTTGGGCTGCCGATCCTACTGACTGGCTATCTTTGGTGGATACTATCTGCGAACAAATGCAGAATAGTATGCATTGATATAGTGCCGTATGATGCTGTCATCCGTCTACCGGCATTCTGGTGGGACTATTTCTTGTCGCTGGGCTATCGCAACCTACAACCAGTTCAGTTTCATCTCTTGCTTCGTCTCTTTTCCTCTGGCTCCACTGCTTCTTCCGCCTCGCCCGCCAAGCATGAGCGGAGAACCTCCTCCACGAATCATAAGGGTTCGTAACAGTTTTCCCAGCATCCCAATTGTCCGCGAAGTAACCCGAAATTATGTCTCCAGGACTGCGAAGACGATTGCGCCCTCAGGAGCACAGAACACTCTTTCAATCTCACCCACGATCTTCATCTCCCGATTGGTAGCCATCATCTTTGTGCAGCTGCTGTCGAATGCATAAACAATGTTCATGCCGGTAATAGAAGGCCCAATTTTTTCTTGCGCAGGTATGAACTAAGTTCGGATTTCTCTACCTTACATGGCTCTGCACTGTACAGGGAGGTTGACTGTTTTCTCGAGAAGTGAAAAGTTCCACCTTCGATCATTGACTCAACTTGGGGGTTTCCAACGGAGCCGTACCCACCGTATTAAGAATTCCTGGAAACCCCGGTTCGAGAACATAATATTATTGAGCATTTTATCCAGACCAGGGATAAGACACTATAAGAGATGTAAGAACGTGGGGAAATCCAACAAAATTTACAGAACTATTGTACTAATCTTGGCCCGTCTATTTTCAGCCAGAAAACTCGAGAGACGCATCTCTAATGATCAACCCTCATTCCGTTGGGAAAATTACTCAATAAAGCATTCTCAACACTTCAGGGTGCGAGTTCGGAATTTCCCCAATGGTAGTCTTTTGGCTCCTAGAATTACGCCACTGAGGAAGATCGTAGCAGTAAGGTAACGTTACAATGCAGTACATTTGTGTAGAGTATTCAGAACCTAGATTGACAAATCAAGAGCCCACAGGCTTGCGGGCTACAATACAGCCTTCTAATAGCCACCGCGCCTGGCGAGTTCCAAATCATTTCAATACCGGTATCAGTTGGTAGGCTTTGGAAGGGTGAGGGAGCTGCTGGTAAACTCGCATCATGGGGGTCGCTCGACGCGATTCCAGAGGAGCTACGGAGAGTGCCTTTCTGATTTCAGTTTCGGGCGTCATTACAAACTCCACTCGTACTTTAGCCACAGGGCTACATGCCGGCTCTCCCGGTATGGATCGTACTGTATGAGTAGGACCACTACCGAAGCCCACCGTACTTGGCATCAATGTTCGGCACATAAGTGGCGAGTGAATGGATTCCTAGTGCTATTATCCGTGATGGAAGCGCAGAGCGTTCCCCAAGCACTCGCATAGGTTCGAGCAGCGCTAAGGTATGGTTCCCTTACTCCAACCCTCTGGTTTATCTCGTTTAAATGGGTTCGTAGGCATTTAGCCGGCTGCGATTATAATTTCGAATAGCGTTTGGTGAGATCATAGATCGTATGTTAAACCCTAAATCATGGTGAGACTTGGAAATGCGAATCTAAGATTGCGCCGAGCCAACAGTGGTGATTCTGTTGAACTTATACTATTATAATTATAATTTCCTTTTACTGGTATTCTGTTGGTATTACAGCTATCGGTATAGTAAAGCCCTTGGTCGAAGATCTGAATCGACCAAGGTCTGAAATCACGATCTCCTTTTGCTGCACAAAAACCCCCGTCTGGGTTTATTGTCGCTACCGGTACATGTATGGTGTTTCCTTTACTGTTAGAGTGAGAAGATGGGAGCGCTGGCTTTCCATATATCCCGAGGACTCGAGCTCCTTAGTGCAGCCTACTCGCACTTTGTGCTTGGGCGGCTAGAGTGTCGATCACAGAAATTGGATGCCGAGCGCTTAGAAGATACCGATGGACGAGAGTGGATATGGCACGCATCTCGCGAATATCATCTGTCAGCTTGTGTATGACTTGCGCTTACCAGGAGCACAATCAAAGTTAGCCGAAGCCAGATCTATTAGCGAAACTTGCGCACAATCTCTTGGTCTGTGCAAGCATTGGTCACTTTTCAGCTTCTCACCGCGCGCCAAGATTTGTAATATTTTGGTTGTTGCAATCGTGTGCTGGTGCGTTATCTGCAGTCTTTCAGTAAGAGATCCCAGGCTACGCTACCGGTACCTTGATAAGGACACTGGGTTAAGACAAGGCCATTCAGCACCCCAGAAAGCCTGTTTCTAATAGAGCTGCGGTTCGTTACAAGTATACCCACCGGTAGTGCATGGGGGATGGGTCCGTCCCGCCAAGCAAGCCTCCCGATCTCTCCTAGATTTCCTCTCGTAAACTGCAGGTTCCCGGCGCGGAGCTAGACCACTAGGCATGAGGAACGAGGGCAAAAAGAAAGAAGTCCCGCGGACGGACAAACAGACCGGCCAGATATATGCAAAATATCAATTGATTGGGATATCAGCATGTTTGAGGGTTGCGGGAGACATGTTGTAAGATGCCAGGAGTGGTGCTGCTATTGACAAGAGTTACAGGAGAAGGGCGGCTTCAAGTACTGCACAGCACATGATCAGTTCCCGCCATACAAATCCAATAAACAAACAACACGTGACGCCTTGGTCGTGATCTATGTCGTGGACATTTTTATGCCCAACAATAACATCTTCGGTATCCTTTAGCCTCGAGTTTTCCAGTCTAAAACATCCTCTCCTTCCCAATACCACTTACAATATCTTACAACCGTGGAAAACAGAGGGTTCTTACCAATCTCTAGCGTCTGGATTAGCTCGGATCAAAAGTCAATCCGAACCGCAACTTTAAAGTTGAAACTGATCTCACCTCCCGTCAAACTTGTCGGGAAAAGAGCTCGAACAACCGACAGCAAGGGCGAGCGGCCCCCAGGTGCTCCCATCACCGCAACTGCAGTTTTTTTGTCACAGTCGCCCAGTCCTACCCCGCAATGCGTGGGATTCACAGCGAGCAATGTAGCGTAATATGGGTATTGAAGAGTACTAAAAGTGGGATTGGAATGCAGTCCTACGAGGGGATCGACAGATGAACACAAGATCGTTCAGTTTCTGTCTTTTGAAGGAATTCCTTTCCGAGCGCTGTCCACCCCCGCAGCTCTCAGTATTTGCTCGAGCTCTCGTTTAGCTCCCGCGTCCGAATACGTCAAGCGAAGCGGCAGATTCCATTGATTTGAAGATCGAGTTTCCCTCTATCAGTGCCGGTAGGTTGATCGGCCGCAGTTTCCACCAGGGCTGATTCCCAAAAGGAAAATTGATACCTCTTTCAAGGAAACTACCGAACAGGGAGACAGGGCGCTACAATGAGAAGGTGCATTCAAGAAGCGCTCACCACCTGCAGATATAGTTCTTGGACACGACCCATCGTTGGCCGCCAATTGTGCGCAGCAAAACTACACCAGAGGAATCTTTTTAAATAAAGATGAACATTAGCGCTGGAGTTCAATGTGTTTACCCCCTCATGAGCCCCCGATAAATTACATCCTCAAGAGTCGAGAATCTAGGCATCAATGTTTCACCGCTCAGACCATTGATAGAGCTAGGAATCTCCTACTGCATTTGTAGAATCACTAGTGCAGAAGAGAGTGGGAATACAGCTTGGACGTCTGGAAGTTACGCGGAAGCTCATACAAAACGGTACATTTTTTCGAGAATCTTCGATTCTAAAAGTTCGCACAAGCTCCAAAACCGCAACCATCCCATTGAGTGAAACATAGCCGTAATCAAATAATGCCTAGCCGTGCTGTAAACCTACGAAAAACATCATTTCCGCTGCCATGGATCAAACGTGTTGCCGAACCGCGCAGCGCGGGTATCGTAGTCCAGCAAGTCACTCCAGGACCACCCCACAAAAACTGAGCCACGCAATCAACAAGAATGAACAGAACCGATCCAGGACACCACATAACACCTCGTGATCCAAGAGAACAGTTATGGATCCAGGCCCGAGTGATAGCCGATACCCGATGCACCTGTTCCACCAGAACGAACGACCCGTCAACGATTCCCCTCCTACCAAGTTTCAGAGCGGTAGCATGTTGCGGACCACGGCAGTGCGCTTGGCAGGACCGGTGAGTGAGTGTTGGTGAATCCCGGGTATCGAGGCTGAGGATACTCTGATTTTCAGATTGATGGAAGGTAGGTTTCCTCGAAGGATGAAAGGCATAATTATGATACTCTTAATCGACTCACATCGTGTTGGACGAGAATTGTGTAACTTTTGAGAAAGCACCCCAACCACAGGGGCGCCCAAGCTAGAGAAGTGATAATCGGGAATAGGGAAGCGATTGAATGTGGAATACGAAGGCTCGATATTAGGGGAGGGAGGGACGCGTGCCCCACTCCCATCCCCCCACTATTTCAGCCGAGTGACTGCTACGTGAATTGGCCTTCTGGGAGGGGGGGAGCGCTAAACGCACAAGGACCAAGAACTACAGACATCCGTGCATATGTCGATCGAGGCGAGTAAGGTATTAATGCATCGATGCCCAAAGACACATCAGCTCGCACCGTCAGCCAAAACTCGGACTCGGTCCCTACCCGTCCCGCGAACTAAAGTTGGGTAAAACTTCGAGACGCCGGGCCAGCCAAATTCACTGACGGGATATTTGCACAATTTAACTTGACATGGCATAATTAGAGGAGTAATTTGTGATCGGAGTTTCTGGGTGCAATGACACAAATACTGAATACGCTCTCTAACAATTGTGCACCCCATCGATAATCCACACATCCACTGACACTATCCCGGTATCCCCTCCATGCAAGTAGGGAGTACCGGCGGCTGCGGAACTCTGTCCAAAAGCCCAGTCCATCCAACCCCCCCGTTCCAAGAGAAGGCCAAAGGAGAAATCTCAATATGATACATGGTTCCATTTCAAAAGGATGCATCAGGAAGCGTAAGCCAGCCAGCAAACCGGCACCGCAAGTCCAATCCCGGCACCGGGATGCAGGAGGACTTTCGTAGGTTTTGTCAAGCGGGACGGTACGACACTGCGCCAAACCACCGAGGCCAGAATTCCCAACCGGAAACTGCACTCGCGGATAGCACCTGGAGCGTCATCGCCAGACGTAGATTACGATGCGGGATGCACCGAGCGGGGGAAAAAAAAAAAAAAGCCAAACCCGTCCAACCAAACCAACCATCGAGTGACAATCCATGATGGGAAGCCAATTGCTACATATCATACCAGAAAACCCCGAGAAGCGATGACAATCCAAGGCATCGTAAAAATAAAAAAAATAAAAGATACGATACAATAATATAACATCATTAAATCCTCAGCACGACGGAAGGGCAGAAGGGGGACGCAAACCCTCCGCAGTATCATATCATATCATACCGCCAGTAGAATCCCCCGATTTCACAACCTATCACTCGTTTCTTCCTATCGCGATGTTATTTTAAATTAACAATCTCCACCACCACCATATTGTATCATACCCCCCACACCCTTACTTGAATCCTATGGCCCGAACTCGACTTTTTTTTTTTTTTCTACCCCCACCTAGTTAGTACTCGCGATCCCGTGGGAGAGGATGGTATCATAAATGTTAACGCTGTATCTAACGATGGACGGTGGGGGGTATTTACGCACTAATTAACTTGCTAGTCAAGTTGGGTGGGTGGGGTGCCCTTAAGAGTGAAGCACGGAGGATTCGGGGGGGGGGTAGGTCCGAGGTATGATATGGTAGTAAATAATCCCATCCCATCCCATCCCNCCCCCCAGCCTCCGGATCAAAAAAAAAACTTGACTCGTTGTCCCGACTAACTCGCTCCCGGATGGATCCTAGGAGTTATTGGCCATCCGAAAATAGGTGTGTGAAATACCGTATCCTATCATAGTCTACAGCGCCGGAGGAGTTGTATGGCGAGTGATGATGTATGACGCCACGCTGCGAATTCCGGACACCGGTAACTTAAGCGAGTGGTATGATGTCATTACTTGCCGACGACCCCCCTTCCTTCCTTGGAACCCTGCGCGGTAGGGTGCCCAGTATAAACGGCTTCAGCAAGGGTTAGTACCGTGACAAATGTGTGGCTTCCCCACCGACCACCGGTATGTTATTCTCGGGCGGTGGGTGGGGGATTCCCTGTCTGGTAGGGTGTTACTACCGGTACGATACTTTATGCTGCACTACTCGTACAGTACCCGTCCGAGAACTCCCAACTTCCAAAAATACGATTCCCGAGGAAAGACAAAAAGTCATTTTTTTCCCATATGGCTCAAGTTAAGGTGCCATCCCCGCCGTTTATACATCTCTGGTAATCATGTTATTGTCCATGCAATAGCAGGCAGAACCGCCAGGTGATTATGGCAAAACTACGGTAGACTATCCAACCCGATCCCGAGCACGAGCGCAAAAAACATCATGTGAGAAGATTAACAATAAAGATAGAGTAGGAATCCCCCCCCCTTATTCCTCAGCCTTCTTCTCTCTAAGAGGAGAGGCGTCTCCTGCAGTAGCTTGTAGAACCTTCTCCTCCTCGGCAATGCCTTCCCCGTACAGCTCGGCGCAGAGTTCTTCGAGGGTTTTACGCTTCTGTTCCGCCATCACCACCAGTGATTAGCATTCTCCCTCCCTCACACATGAAATTGATAACGGGGGGGAGGAAAAAAAAAAAAACTCACAGTCTCAGGAATCAACAGAGTAGTGAAGATCCCAGCAAACATGAACGCAGCGAATATCTGCATCACGTGGTTCAACCACGGTGAGGCGTTGGTGGCTGTGGCGCCCCTAGTCCTGAGTGGGCCGATGAGAACTTGCGCGATGATTGCGCCGACCTTACCGCTCGCGGCGGAGATTCCGTGGGAGGTGGACCTGTATCTTGTCGGGAAACATTCGCCCGGTACCAAGAAGGTGGTGGCATTGGGGCCAAAGTTGAAGAAGAACTGGCATAGGACGTAGAGTCCCAACAGTGCGCTCGAGGACAAGTGGTGGAATGCGAAGCCGATGATAACGAAGAGCCCTGTCAGCAGGACGAAGCCCATCATTTGGATCGGCTTGCGGCCGATAATGTCCACCGTGAATACCGTTACCCAGTATCCCGGAATGGCGCCGGCGCAAATGAGGATCAGATTTCCGACGGCGTTGTTGTAAAGCCGGTCGTAGACATTGTCCCTCGCAGCGTACCCAATCTCCGCGAGAATGATGGAGTTGTTGAGGCCCAAACCGTAGAAGGCCACATCGAGCAAAAACCACGATCCGGCCGTCCCGAGCAATATCCTGCCGTACCTCCACTGAAGGAAGACTCCCCAGAAGTCCTTCCACGAAGCCTTGGGCACTTGGAGCTCAGAAGACCGCTGCATGGTCACGACACGAGTGATCTCGTCAACTTCCCCGGATGCCTGGCCGGCGAGGTAGGCGCTCGCGTCCGCGCGACCCTTCTCAACGTCCCGGGCGATGTCGAAAGTGTATCTGGGGGTTTCGGGGATGGTGAGACGGTAGTAGAGGGCTATGCACGCGGGAACGGCGCCGAAGCCGATGACGATCCTCCACATCCTGTCCACAGCGGTGCGGCAGGCGTCATCGCACGCGCTGGGTTCGGCTGCGGGGTGGGTTTGGGACTTGAAGGCCACGGTGACGATCAGGGCCACCAGGGCAGCGGCCAGTTGGCCAATTCCTTGCATCGCAAACACAGCGCCCATCATGGCGCCACGCCATTTCGTCGTTGCGAACCTACGGCGCCCGCTTTGTCAGCCAAAAGCCCAGGGCCTGGATTCACGACTGGAAGGAGAGCAACGGGAAACCTACTCGGAAGTGATGATAGAAGACAATGGGTAATCCCCCCCAATACCAATTCCCATAATCACCCTCCAGAAGACCAGCAATCCGACCAGATGCATGGAATAGGACTCGGAGGCGAGCGACTGAGCCAGGGTAGCGACGATAATGACCAAAAGTTCAAGCCCGTACATCTTTTTCCGGCCAACCACGTCGGCCAGCCACCCAAACAGCAACTGGCCAATCACGGTTCCGCCAGAGGTGGAAACCTTGATGGCTGTGTCCGAGGATTCCGGAATCTTTCCGGATTTCCAGTAGACGAGGCCAAGCATTCCGGTTACCAAATTGATGGCAAAGATCTGGATGGCGCACGTCAGCAGGGATTCGCCGCCGAGATATTGTGCGTTCGCTCAGTGGGGGATAGGAAGAGCAGCAGCAGCAGCAGCAGCAGCAGCAGCACTCACATCGTAGGCATCCGTGAAGAAGCCAACACCCGCAACCACTACGGCGCGCACATGGTACCAGCCGAATGGCGCCTTGTCGATTTCCGCGAGGGCGAGACGACGACGCTCGTTCGGGTCCTGAGTGGGGGTCCTTGTCAGCAGTGCAAATCATACTGAAGCAGCGGCGGGCAAAGCAAGCCACTACCACCACCACTGCCAATGCCACCGAAACGGTTCCGGGAAACCCCCTCCCTTCTCCCTCTCCTTCTCCCCCTGCTTGGGGGATCGATGAATGAGTGTTAAAGACGAACCAAAATATGAGCAAACTGATTATTAAAGTTGTGAAAAGCCGAGTTTCCACCGGCAGTCTTGTTCGTTGCCATGATATTCTATTTTTATCTTTATTCTCCCTCCCTCTCGTGTTATCGAATCAGCGTAGTCGTCCGTCCCCAAGTATTGGCGGTCCTAGCCAAGCTGTGCAACACTGTACCGGTAATCGTGAGGTGCTCACCGCAATGTCATCCAACGCTCTGGAGGAGAAATGAAAACAAATAAAAAGAAAACAAATAAACGGCCCACTACTGTAGAAAATCGGCCGTTTGGACAAAAGGGCAGAATCAAGCCTTTTGCCAAGTACCAAGAGAAAAAGGCGTTCGGGTTTTGTGGTGGTGATGAGGCAGGACGTTGGAGTACTGTACCGGTATATTGGCACTTGGCTTTTTTCTTTCTTTTTTTTTTTCCTTCCCTCTTTTTTACCAAGGTCTTGGACTTTTTTCTTGGGAGGAAGGCAGATTTAATAGTCATGCACTCGGTAATGAAATGCCGGCTATCATTGCTTCCTCCTCCTCCTCCTCCTCCCTTCGCTCCTTCCACCAGTTGGACGCTCGCAAGTCCCCACGAGCTTCCAACCCACCAATATTCGGAGTGGGGAAAAAAGTTTCAGGTCTTCTTCCTTCCTTCCTTCTTTCGTTTTTTTTTCCCTTTTTTTTTTTTTCTTCTTCTTCCCTAGTGAGTGGTATTGCCTCCACTGTGCCCAACCGATAGTGGTACAAATACCGGCGGCGTAACCCAAGTTGGATGATGGTGAAGGTTAAAGCGATGTGCGGTAACGGGACTCTATCCCCACTTGGAAAAAGGAACTCTTCATCACCCTATCGGGAGCGGGAATGCATAGTTGCCTCTCTGCTCCCAGCCAATGGGGTCTGGCGGGTCGGGCACGTTGGGGAGCGGGATTGCGTCCCTGAGTGATTACAAGTACTCGTGCACGCAGGTTCAGCGCAGAATATGCGGTTCCCTACTCGAGTACCCTATCCGGGATAGGAAGAGCAGCAGCAGCAGCAGCAGCAGCAGCAGCACTCACATCGTAGGCATCCGTGAAGANCCCCCCACTCCTCATCGCCTTCTTCCCGACGCTACAGACTCTGCGAACAGTCCGGTAATGCCTGTTTCCCGGTTTCGACGATAAACATGGTGGCTACCTGCCTCCCGTTGAACCTGGATTTTCGCATTCTATCGTAAACCCGGGGGGGTTGAAGGGCACCGGTACTCGTACTGGTATGATATGATATCCCGCGGAACCATCGCCAAGAAGCATTGTGAAGAGGTACGGTACAGTACAGTAGGAGCTTTCAAAGCTGCCATAGGAAATAGGTTAATATCCGCTGCCTATTTCTTCGATTATTCTATCCATTGGGCTCCAATTTACCATAGTACCAAGTATCAAGTATGATAGCTCTTGATGGTCTAAAAGAAGAGGGTAAAGAGGAGGTAGACAAGATTTTAGCAATGATGAAGCAAAATTTATAGGAAGAGATGGGATTGACCGAGTTTTATTTGGCAAGTATACTCCATCACTTAAACATGTATCCCTACTTGGTATAGAATAATGTTTCAAGGTGCTAAATCGTCAGTCGGATTAATTGTAAAAGGGGTGAGCAGAGGAGAATCATCTCTTCAAACTGGCCGACTCAATTGTGGAATATTGACCAAATCGATATTGTACGGTATCCATTGGAAAGACCAGATCCCAATATAATATCTGTACGAGTCGGGTGAGTTAAAGTTGATAGAGTAAAAATAGTATTGATAAAAAGACCAAGGGAGAAATCATCAATCCTCCGCATCGAGCATTTCGCATGGAGCCCTACGGAGGACCCTTATTCCTGGTGGAAACAATAATTTCAATGGATCCAAAACAACAGATATACGGGTCTGCAATATTACAACCTCTATATCATGCTATAGCTAGCCACTCCCCATCCTCCAAATCCCTGAGCACCGTGCCCCACTTGGCGGTTAACGATATATCTCAGCACACCCCCTATCCCGCCCAACCATTGGCTCACCAATCGCTACGATTCGTGGGTGCCCGGCTTCAATTCGAAAGCGCGAGCACGATCTGCTGGACTCATGTCGCCAGATTGAAGTCCCTTTTCTTTCTCCTGCTGCGTCACCGCCAAGAATGAAGCCACTCCAGCCCGGCCACTCGTGAGGAAACATCGAGTAAAAAAAATAATTTTTAAACCTAAATCCTGTATCGTTAAACTGTACTCGAAGCTGATAGGGATGAGTATGACAACTCGAAAGAGGAATCATCACTCAAGTTCGGTCTTTGAAACCTCAAGACTTTAAAACAACTTGAACCTCTCCAAAACCACGGGAAAGATATATATACATATTCGTAAGGAGATTCACGGCTACCAATCGAAAGACCATCGACTCTCCAAAGACGGAATTTCCAGCGGTGCCTTCACAGGACACGCCTGATCAAAAATACTCACCCTTTCGCCACAAGTCTTCGACATCCTACCCCCCACCAAGCTGGCCACAATTTCAACGGGCAGATACCAATATGCGCACAGGAGTAATCCCGTCCAAGGATGTAGTCGAAAGATCAAGCACACCGCTAACGATTGGGTATAGAAGGGCTCGGGGGGGGGAAACACCCACGATACGATCCGTTGCTGCACATGTCCACCAGATTTCGATATCGACGGCACGGTCCTATCGCATTTTCCCCTTGTCCCGTCGAACACCACCATGCCGTATTTGCACTCGCAACTTCAACCCGGCCCGCACGAGCACCACTACGGGCTATTATAAGCCAAAGTAGTGGCAATTTGCCCATTTTTGTCCGTTCCAAGTATCATATATATAAAAACATTGCGGTAAACCAAGAAAAGAATCCCTCGAAAAAGATCCCCTAGCGCGGCGCAGTACCCTACTGCAGTGTAGTGCACTAGCTAGCGGTGATAATTACCGATAGTATGATACAAGTATCCATCACACGGGAATCGTCATCCACCATCATACCGCCCCGGTATGATATATCATAACCTGGATGGGGCTTTCTTCTCGAAATCCCCATCTATAGGGTAGGGTAGACTACCGTATAGTAGTAGTCACTCGTATCATACTCATACCTTTCTTGGGCGAAACGTTCCCCCAATGCGGGTTATCGACGGGGCCGTCACCGGTCAACAGTCCACCGTCCGCTTGCTGTTTCCCTACGAGTATTTTTTTTTTCCTCTACATACATATGTATATTCGCGCAGTTTGGAAGAGATGCTGGGTTATCGTTGGCATATCTGATGATACAATGTCGATGGGAGATTGTACGAGCATGATACCGGTGCTAGAGCGCTGTTAAATGAGAAGCATCCACAGCAGTTACCCCACGTGAGTGAGGACTGTCCTACCGGAGCCAATCGCACCGAGAAGGCTTTGGGAAAATATATATTGATCGTGCTCAACGTCACTATTGGATGGAGGACATTTCTTTTTTTTTTTTTTACTTTTCTTTCGTCGTTCTCTCCTTCCTTCCGAGTTGGAAGGAGGAGAGGGGGGAGGGACCCTAACTGAATCCTGTACCCTACACCGCTGTGCGAGTGGGTATGTTACGTACCGGTTTGGTAACTTGTATCATATGATGCGTAACGTGGGAAAGTTCGGCCTAGGCTAGGTTTAGACATGGCTGAGCACTCGTATTCTCGCAGCTTCGGACCCTGGACGCGAAGCCGAGGCATCAATCATCTGTCATTGAGAGATAACGTAAAATCTTCAACTAAAGCCGAGAATATTTGTATCTAAGTCACTTGCACTTGTGATAGTGGAGTAGACCTGGTGAACAAGATATATCTTTAAGACTTATAGATTAATCCAAGCTTGCGTGCTCTTGGAAAAATACACCCCTATTTATACCCTTCTATGGTTACGTGAACACTGACTCATACCAAGGAAATGTATATAACCTGCTAGAATCTTCCAGCATAACAACAGGTCATGTGGCTGTGTCACATGACCGGCAGAGTCACACCACCATACAGGAATAAGATACTATAATTTTGAACACGTCCCCTATGGTTCCATTGCCAGCCTATTAGAAAACCCTTCAAACGTCACCTTAACTAATCCCTTTGTACATACAGTCAGTCAACAGAAGTGTTCGTGAAACATGTCTCATATTAGTTATGCCTCGATAAAAAGTAGTTGAGTACTTGAGTACACATCGCAACAGTGACAGCGAAGCAACGATCGTGACATGGTGACCGTGTTCTTTTGTGTTCTACCTGAGTATAGAGTAACCAAATACCTTTTCATCCTCTCTCCAAGTCTATTCCTCATTTAATTCCTACAATGGTTAATCAATCAGGACCTGCTAAATATGCACCAAAAAATAAAACTCCAAAAACTGCTCTGCGGGAAATGCCCAATGCAGAAAAAGGCATGATACTTGTATTTTTCTACTGTTTAGGCAGCATTGCACAAGTGGCATCCCTTGTCGGTCAGCCCTGGTCAACAATCAAGAGCTTCCTCATACGTGCTACAGAGCGAATATCAGTAGATAATCTTCCTCGGCCCTGGTCGTACTCCACTCCTTAGCCAGCAACAGCGCTGCACAATCATCTGGGCTGCCAAATCAAATCGCCAAATAACCAGAGCTGATTTCCGGGATAAATATGCACCTGGAGTTTCATGTGCTACCAGTAAATACCCCAGAGCCTGAGTGATAGTTCATGCTTCCAGTTACTTTATACTAATATTTGTTATAGTGGATAGAGTTCTCAGAGAGGCCAATATGAAGAAATGGATAGCCAAATTCAGACCCCAACTCAAGCCTGAGCATGTCACCAAAAGACTCAATTGGGCACTTGCTCACAAGAATTGGACCAGTGAGGACTTTGAGGGGGTCATTTGGATTGATGAATGCAGTGTGGAGAAATCCAAGGATCCAAGACAACATTGGGTGCTTAGGGAGCATGGAGAAAAATGGTTGAATGATTGTGTTCATCCAAAGGAAAATAATAAGGGAATATCATTAATGGTTTGGGGCTGCTTTTGGGGTAAGAAAAAAGGACCTTTGGTTCCTATTACTCAAGGTAATATTACAAAAACTAGGTATAGTAGGCTTTTAAGAAGACACTTGATTCCTGTTATTTACCAAATATTAGCTTGTGGTGTTCATGATTTTCTTTTTCAGCAAGACAATGCCCCTGTTTACAAAGCCTATAGTGTCATAGATTGGCTAGAGGCTAATAATATTGATGTAATTGAGCACCTCCCTTATTCCCCTGATCTGAATCCTATAGAGCATGTATGGGTGGAGCTTAAGAAGAGGTTACATCAATAGTATCCAAGAATTGGGGATACTCCTGGAGGAAAGCAGGCTGTTAAGAAGAGGCTAGCTCAGGTGCTTCCTTTGGTTTGGGAGACAATTCCTGAGGAGTCTTTTGAAAAGCTTTGGAAATCATTGCCTAATAGGGTAGCTGCAGTTTTGGAAGCAAGGGGAGGATATACCAAATATTAGCTATCAGTATATTAATTTTATTCTTTTATTATTTGCACTGGTTGATGGTTGAGAGTTGATCATAAATGGGTGATCATTGGGTACCTGGAGTTGCAATGCCGGCGAAGCCCCACCACCCCACCTGTGGATATTGTGCAACTGTAATTAAACATATCTCAGATCACGAACACTTCTGTCGAGTGACTGTATATCTGACAAATTGTCCTCCGTTCCAACTGCTATCACATCTATCTTCTCTGCTTCCCATAGGTCTCTAGTGTAATAGTGCTGAACATTGATATGTTTCGTTTGGTCAGAAATGACCATGTTTTCAGTAAGCTTAATGGCTGCTGTGTTGTCGCAGTATAGGATTGGTACAGTCTCAATTCCCATATGTGACATTTCTGGGCTTAGCCAGACACTTTGTCGTGCGGCGAATGCAAGTACGACATATTCGGCTTCTGTTGTAGGTGTTGCTACGGTTTTTTGTTTCTTCTCTTGCCATATCACGGTAGTTCCGTAAACATGTAAGATCAGACTGGTAAACGATTTTCTGTCTTCGAGAGTTGAGGCGAATGAAGCATCACTAAAGATTTTCAATAGTTGCTCCTTGTTGTCCTGGTTGTATCGTAATCCCTTGGTCTTGGTTCCTTTTAGATACCTTAGTACCCTTTTGATGGTGGTAAGATGTGTGGTAGTAAGCTTTGAGGAGAATTGGCTGCGGAAAGCAGTGTCATGTGCGATGTCAGGTCTTGTAGTGACAGCAGCGTATATCAGTGATCTAATGATAGATTGGTATTGTCGTTGATTGCATAGTTGATCATCGCCTTTTGCTTTCATAAGTGTAGTATGGACTTCGATAGGAGTGGCAACTGGTTTGGCTTTGCTTAGGTCAAATCGTTCCAGTATATTGGTAATATACCATTCCTGGTAGATTTTGAGATTGTCTTTTAAGGTTTCAATCTGTATGCCTAATAGTAGTGATGCTAGTCCAGAGTCCGTACATTGAAAATCAGATTGTATTTTGTTGATAGACATATCGACCAGTATGGGTTTTCCAGCTATTAGTATATTATTAACTTAAATGCAAAAGAAGAGGTTTTTTGCTACAAGAATATATAGGTCGAAGTCGGTAACTTTAAGGTTCATGGTTTCGAGAGTTTTGATTAGTCGTTGGTACCATAGTCGTGGGGATTGCTTGAGTCTATAAATAACTTTCTTCAGCGTCCAGACCTTGCCTGGTTTGCGATACCCTTGCACGAGCTCCAGGTAGGTTTCTATGTCTATGTTGCTATATAGGAAGGCACTCTTAATATCAATTTGTCGGAACACATAACCACGTCTGACAGCTACTCCTAGCAGGAGTCTCAGGAATTCTAACCAAGCAACTGGGGCATAAACCTCTTTATATTGTTCACCTGGGGCTTGGTTGAAACCTTTTGCGCAATCTCGTGCTTTCTGACGTTCGATAGTACCATCCTTTTTGACTTGGCCTTATAAACCTATCATCCTGTTAATACCTTTTTTCCACTTGGCTTTTCCACTTCCACTCCTACTTCTCATTTTCTCAGTACCTTCATATCTTCATCCATAGCTTTCTGCCATTCATCCCTCTCCTGCGATTCCATGGCCTCTTTGTACATATTGGGGGTCTGGTATGTGATACAGGAGACCAACAACTATATGTCTTTGAAGATTCCCTTCTTCATTTTGAAGCTGTTCATCAAGGTCCTCTCTGCTTTCATGAAGAAGCTACATCTCGTCCTTGGTTAGGCCTTCCAGTTTACAATCCTGCTCATCTCCTAGTATCTGACATTGTAGAGACCGCATCTTCCTTTCTATTTGAAGTCGGTCCTCGTCTTGTGCTTTCTGGGTCTGAGTTTGTTCACGCATACAACGACAGGGTGTTGGATGTATTGAAGAGAAGGTATGTGGAGGAGAAATTGGTGTTGACTGGAATTCGCTGGACATGGAGCTATTAGGAGTTGGTACTAAAATTGTTGGGCTTAAGGGGGTAGATGTCCCATTCTCATTGGCATGTTCCGATTCACTGGATTGATCCAACCTTTCATGCTCTGCTCTTTCTATTGTTGGTTGAAGATATTTGAACGATACCGCTTTTGTCTGTCTGAATTTCACATCCCTCGCTTCGATCACGGTATGGCATTTAGGTATGTAAATATGGTAAATTGTTGGACTGGTAGTGTAGTCAACTAGGTGTTCTTCCACTACTGTCTGATTAAACTTTCCTGGTTTCTCAGATGGGGTATGTACTATGACAGCAGTGAACTAGGGATGGAGATGACTAATCGTGGGTTTCGTTTCGTATAATTGCTGGAAAGGTGTTGTTTTTATTGATGAATGCCAGCGACAATTGTATAAATAAGCGGCTGTGGAATAGACTTCACCCCACAATGATTTTCATTCAGGTGGCATTACACCTCGTACCATTGTGTAACGATCCAGCATACATGAGCTATAGTAGTCGGAACCTTCACCCACACAGGTAGCCAGGAGGTGAACTGGTAGGAACCGACAGGCAAGTAAGTACTTGGCCTATGGAGACCTGATAGCGCGGGCTCTGAGATGCACAGAGTTAGCTGGCCAGGTACTTGGGTACCTGGGTACAACCGGGCAGTGGTGTCAGCATACTTAGGGACCTCACAAGGGGCAGTTACCCAGCTAGGCTGGGTAACTGGAGAAATGTAAGAAATGTCTATCTTGGGCAAAGGGATAGACAAGGTAACAGGGAAAAGTTATCTTGTCTGCTGAACAGGGCTACCCTACTCTCAGGATCAGGTTACCCTGCCATGGGGCTTGGGTTACCCTGCCCAAGGTCCTGGATTACCCTACCTTTCAATATGAAGTCCCTCGGGGAGGTTGGGAAAAATGACCGGAATGTTTGTCATATGAAGCCATGCATAATACTGGAATATAGGGTACTGGGAGATGCTATTGGGTGAGCTACACAGCTCTGAAGAAGCTGTAAACTGGAGACATTATTCCAATCATACCCCGGCGGCCCCACCTTGAGGCCCGGATGTCATGGGCAAACGGTTACGTGGTTGTATGCAGTCTAGCAAAGAAGAATCTTTGCAGACCTGCTTCCAGAACCATATACGTCGCTGCCATCCGGTTGACTGTAAGCTGTTCGCAGAATATATAAGGGGGCATAGGGTGGAAGGTGAAGCACCTCCTCCAAGTTGTTCAGAGTAAAACAGACCAAAACTGATGGAGTTAATGGGAGTTAACTGTGGGGGTCCTGAACGTAGTCATGGGTGGTGCCGGGGCGGCCAGGAGGGTTTTACACCAACCAAGCCTGAAAGTATCCACAACGCCATAGGTTCTGAAAGGTAAGTGCAGAGAAACTGACAGCATGATTCCTACCACAGGTAAGGTGGATCTGAGGTAGGGGTCATGGGTGGCACCCATTGGACCCCGCCTGGATTACCGTATCCTGCGAAAGACACCAGAAGCCCGAGAACTATAAATGGTAGACAGATAAACCGCTCACAGTAGCTTCCGGGGCCAAGTAGAGATCAATGCATATGGGAAGGGTGTTATAGATAGTGTAGTTCATGTGGCGTCTTGACTGTTAGCCACTAGCAAGATGCTGAGGCGCAGAGGTTTACACTCCGGTGGGCTAAATGGAAATAAAATGCGGAAACGATAACCATATAAGATGAACGCCGACCAGAGTGTGTGGACACATGCATGCCTGAAGGGTGTGCCAGGAGACCTGTTGGACCACCCTTAGGGGAGAAGGGTGTGCTAGAATAGTTGGTGTAAACTGGTGCTGGAGTTTCTGGCATAAGGTAAAACTACCAAAAAGTGTATGCGAGAACTGTCCTACTCCCACAATCAATCCTCTCGAGGGCTTCATTGAGTGAAGGGTCAGGCTGAACGATATTAAGTTTTACCCTTTACTTTACTCTTGCATCCATATGACCTTTTCGTGATATATTTGAAGTTGTTCCGTGCAGTCGCAATCTTGGGATCCATTCTCCCCGAGGAGCCCTGGGTACAGTATATCCTTAAGTGACCTCCTCGCTTAACTGCTCCCCTGATTGCTTGTTTTCCGACCTTCGGCACTGACCTTGCGTGAATACTGGTAACCGTGTCTAGCACGAGGAGCCCAAGGTGGAAAGCGCAATGGCTAGTACCAAACTTCGAACCAGAATGGAATCCAACTTGGATTGAGACCTCGACATCGATGGGAACACTGGCAACACCTTTCATGTATCGGTTTTTGCGAATGTCCACAGTATCGAATGGGATGGCCACCAGTTAATCTTGGAGGCCGCCTGTAACCAGTACCAGTACTAGGTTGTTTTATGTTTGCTTTCACGGTATCGCTTGATACTTGTATTGTTTCGTGTGCTATCGGTTGATACACAAATTGTTTTATGTTTAGTTTCACAGTATCGTTTGATACTTGTATTGTTTCGTGTGCTATAGGTTGATATACACATTGTTTTGCAATATTGCTCATACTGGAGACAAGCGATATGCTGTATTTAAAGACCGCTGATTTCCGCGATGGAAACAGCAGGCTTCGACCGACAGTATTCTTATTATATACTTGGTTGAATGGTTACTTCTTTGATCTCCTATTACACCCCGTCTGAAACCTCCTTTAGCAACCAGGGCTCTCTTCGTGTTGATCACAAAGCTATCTGCTTCTATCGTACCGCTACGTGACTAGGACCTGGCCCGAACATGTTACGTTTTATTAACCTCAGCAAGTGGTTAAGAAACCTGCAGGGACTCGGTCTGATCAACCTACTGAAAGTCCAACAGTGAAGCTAGCCTTGGGGAGCAGCGGAACCACGAAAGGTTCGGCTCCGCCAACACGACACCATTGAGTCACTAGAGACTTGAAGTGGGAAGTAGGTCCCACGAGAAGGCCTTACCAAGAAAAGGCAACCCCAGAACCCGAAAGGGTTAAAAAGCGAGTTCTCGATCCACGAAGCCAAAAGACAACTAGCGCGAGATTTGGCCAAGCAGACCTTTAGCAAATCGACCGACGAATTAGCAAAGGTAGCAACCAGCCTTCCGGGTTATTTCCCCCCAGCTTGAGTAAAGGGAAGGCACTGGCGCAACCACCGAAGAAAGATAGCATACCCAGAGGGACATCTTAAAAGAAAGAAGATGCAGAAGAAGCATCTGATCACTCCGTAGTAAGGCAGCCACTAGACAATTCCCCCAGTGACTCTCCGGAACACTCGCCAAATGACAGCTCGAGTTACAAACAGTCCAAACAGAATATGTCCAAAGGAGAATCTGCAAGACCGCTCAGGCCCGGGGCCGGCCGAATAGGACCTAAAATCAAACTTCCGCTACCACTCTCGTTCTCGGGCGAAAAGGACCACTTGAAGCCTGAAGTATATGACCGATGGGTGATAACAACTTTCCCATACCTGGCCCTGCATGGAGTAGACAAACCAAGAAAGGAAGCGGAGCGTACTTCAGAAGCTTCTGTACCGGAAAGGCAGAAGAAGCAGACCACCAAGCAATAAACCACTATGAGAGTAGGGAAAAAATCCGAGCAACGACCCTGATAAAATACTTGAAAGAGAGATTCCAATCCTCGCGAAACATGGAAGAACTTTACAAGAAATTCAAGGATATCCAGCAAGTACGAAAGGGCAAAATGGAAAGAATAATCTTGGTTGCAACGGGTCTCTTGATGTATCATGGATGATTGCCTACCGGGACAGTGTCCCAGTACACGCTGCGACAAAGATTGTACGAGGCCAGGCATCCCAGACTATGCCAGGAGGTAGAACCCATGGAAGAGGAGGGTGACTGCTTTGAAAAGATAGTCAGGCAAGCCGAAGGGAAGGATGCTATCCTGTATGAAACAGGAGTTTACCGAACCCACGTACCACAGCAAAGGAACAGTAAAGGATCATCATCGCAGGGTAATACAAAGAAGGATAAACCATATCGCAAGGATCCAATAGACAAGAAGAACAAAAAACAGAAACGACGCGAGGAAGGCACGTGTTTCGAATACGCGAAAAAGGGGCACTATGGAAAGGACTGCTATTCCAAAAAGGGAGAGGGAAAGGCTGCTAAGCGAGAGGCTAGCACGAACCAGGTAGAAGCAACCGACTATGACAAAGTGGAAATTAACTCAGGGGAAAGCGAAAGCCTCCGAACGCAACCAACATTGGCAGTCAGGCCCTGTGACGCCCTAGAAGGAACGATTCACATAGAAGGCCACCAAGCTAGGGTACCATTCGACAGGGGAACAATCGGCTGTGACATAATTAGCGCCACCTTTATATCTACCCATGGCATCCCTACGGAGCCTCTGCCCCAACCTACAACAGTCAATATGGCTATGAAAGGATCCTGCTCCTCCAGCCACAAGAAATGTGGACTGACCGTAGGAATCGGGAAAAAGAAATGGACAAATCCGGAGACGTTGGTGGGAAATCTCACCAAATACAATGCCCTCATAGGAATGCCATTCCTAAAAAGACATAATGCTCTTATCAGGTGTGGGGATACAGCAGTGGAATTTCCCGATGACAAACTACGTGTGCTATGCAAACTAACAAGCAGGGAATTCTGAGCCGCTGTGTCAGACACCAACACAACAACATTGTTGGAAGAATACAAGGATGTATTCCTGGACAAGGTCCCTGAAACACTACCTCCGGTACGTAAGATTAGCCACCACATTCGGCTAAAAGATCCAACCGACCTACGAAACCAACCAACGTACACGATCCCAGAAGCCTACAAGGAAAAACTCATGAACTGGATAAACGAGAATTTATGAAGTGGAGTAATTGTACGACAGGAAGTTCCCGGAGCGGCACCTATGTTTGTACAACCCAAATTAGATGGAAGGATCCGCCCCCTGGTAGACCTGAAAGTGAGGAACGATAACAGGATCATGGATAGTCCATCGATTCCAAACCAACAGCAGATCCTTAACTGAATAGGACGAGCGAAGTTCAGGAGCAAGATCGACCTAAACGACGCATATTTCCAAACACGAGTGGACAAGGACAGTGTTAAGTTTAACTCGTTCAAAACCCCATTCAGAGGATTTGTGAGGAAAGTAATGCTCCAAGGAGACATGAATGTACTAGCAACATTTGTGCGAATAATGGAGGACCTCCTAAGCGAGTATTTACATCATTTTGTATGGGTATACATTGATGATATTCTCATATTTTTAGACACATTAAAGGAACACGAGAAACATATACACCAAGTATGTGATCGACTCAGAAAAGCAAAATTCTATGCAAGCAAAAGGAAGTCAGTACCTTTTGCGGACAAGCTGGAAGTATTAGGACATACAGTAGACAATGATGGGATTCATGCCTCCCCGGGGAAAATATCATCCATTGCAGAATGGGAGACACCAAACAACAAGAAGGAATTACCTCGATTCCTAGGAATAGTGAATTATGTGGCCCAGTTTCTCCCACACCATGCCACGTTGACCGCACCGTTAACCAACTTAACGGGAAATGCCGAATTCATATGGACAACGACCCACCAGACAGCATTTGATATGGTCCGAAAGCGGATTATCGATCACCTAGTCATGCGACCAATAGACATACGAAGCGAGGAGCCAATATGGCTAGTTACGGACGCCTCAGATTTAGGAGTTGGTGCATGGGTGGGACAAGGACCCACATACGAGAAGGTGCGACCAGCCGCGTTACACAGCAGCAAGTTCACCAATGCTCAGATGAACTATGGGACCACCGATAAACAGGCCTTAACAATAGTAGAAGCACTTAATCGATTCCATAATGTACTAATGGGAAACTCGTTTATAATAGTTACAGACCACCAACTCTTAACACACCTGCGAACAGCAAAGAACCCTAGCAGAAAGCAGGTGAGATGGCTAAGTGCCTTAGGAAAATACGCCGCGAAAATAGTTTACGCACCAGGAAGCACGAACTATTTAGCTGATGCCCTTTCCTGGGTTTGCGAGAAAGAATCAGACCTGAACCCACTCTATGTCCACGATTATACGAAGGAGTCAGATGACATCTCGGATAACACAGTCTACGAGCCAGAATCAAACACAATGGAACCCACGTATGAGTTCTCCCCTACTTCCCCTCCTTTCTCCTATACGGAGTACCCCAACGAAGCCCCTGTACCCCCCATAAGCCCCTGCTCGATCACAGCAGGGAACGATTGGGGTGACAAGTGCACACTGTGAAGTACGCCACCAGAAGAACTCCAACACAGCGCGTTACACTACTCACACTGTTACGTGGATCATTGTCCGTATCATCAAACCAAGATCAAATTCACGAATAACCAACCAAGACAACGGAAACGACCAACCCCTCACCAGCTTGATGAAGGACCAAGTCCCCCAAGTACCAAAATCGACCCGAGCCCTCCGGAGTCTGCCAAAATCCAAGACTGGGAATGGCAACAAACCATTGGCAGAAGACCGAATAGTGCAGGAGAAGGGCCATCCTCCCTCGTCCCACCAATGCCCAGATCTTATGCAATTCCGGCACTGATAAACCTGGAAACCCTGGCATTCCAAATGCCGGAACCAGAATGGATAGAGAACCTTACGGCAGAAAGAATGGTGGCTTTCCGGATGCCAGGACCTAACAGCCCAATACTGATTAGACAAGGAGAATGGTTAGAAAGCCTTAGCAATGAGACAATAATCTCAGTAATGCCCCCAACAATGACAGAATATCGACGTGGGCTATACGATGTCTTGGAAGACAACGAGGAGGAAGACCTATCTGAGGCAACCCGAGAAAGCGAGGTAGAAGACGAATGCAACACCTTACAAACAGTCAATGAAATGATCGGAATGTTCCGAGCACACATGATTGCAGCTTACGGGAAAGAACCAATTTGGAAAAAAGTCAATAAAAGTACGGACTCCACAGGAGACTTATCCTCCTACAAAGTTGCAAACGGAATGCTATACGCAAAAACCAGATATGGGGAAGACTGCCTGTGTATCCCAAAAGGACCCGCATTCGGAAATACGACGTTAAGAGAGTATGTCATTAGCAAAATCCACAACAAAGGCCACCACAGTGTTGCATGAAACTTGCGGTACACTACTGAGTACCTATTTTGGCCAGAAATGCGAAAAGACTTTAGAGCATATGGGGCCCAATGCCACACATGCCAGGTAAACAAGGAACCTACGAAGTTACCAGAAGGAAAGGCCCAAACAATTACCCTGCCCTCAGAAATCTTCGAATCAATAGCCATTGACTTTGCGGGCCCCTTCCACAATTCATGGGGATACGACACGAGCCTAGTTGCGTTGGATAGATTTTCAGAATTCACGTAGCTCATACCTACAAAGAAGCAAGTGACAGCAATAACAACCTGGGATTTTCTACGCAAGAAAATATTTATGCCCCATGGATACCCAACATCTCTAGTGAGTGATGCAGACCCACGATTTGAGTCACATGTGTCGAAACAACGGTGTCGATCGTTAGGCATTGAGCACATTAAGGCGGCACCAGTCCATCATGAAACGAATGGACAAGCCGAAAGAAACATTCGAGAATTGAAGACAGCTCTTCGAAACCTAGTCAACGCAAGACAGAATAATTGGTTTGATGCTCTACCAGAGACAGCAGCATACCTGAATGCAGGATAGTCAGAAACTCTCGGTATGTCACCATATAAGGCTATTTTTGCAAAGAATTACCCACTACTCCCCCTAGCGAACTTCAAAAACTCCGCAGTACCAGCTGCCGACAAACTGTTAAACAGGTATCAAGCAATCCGGAATGTGGCATTCAATGCGATTAAATTGGCACAATTTAGAAGCACGAGAACGGCAGCAACATGACGCAGACACCATACACCAATAGGAAAGGGGAATCCGTTACTGGTATATGCAAATTTATTCACAACGGAGTTGGGACGTAGCAAGAAATTACAACCGTGCTGGCGTGGACCATTCAAAATAATCGAATACGGTGAGCATACACAAAATTACACGGTAGAAATAAATGGCAGAATGTACAGAAACCGAGAAGTAACATTCCATGCATCCACCGGGAAAAGATACCTCCCGAATGATAATATCTCCTTCCCTGCAAGGCGCCACGTGAAACCACACCCAATTGTGGTTAACGAGAAACTGGAATGGGCAGTAGAAACTATACGGGACCATAGAAGACGATATGACCGTGGCCAATTCCTAGTGAAATGGGTGGGGTACCCAGCAACAGAGAATAGCTGGGAACCCCTTGAAGGATTAGGAAATGTGATGGAATTGGTTAATCAATGGTGGGAAGACAACAAAGCGGAGGACGAACTACCCGCTACAATAAACCATGTGACGGTGGCGTGGAGCCCAACCCTACCAGAAATGCAACATATGCGCCCGGACACAAATCAAGAAATACAGGACGGGTTTTGGTCAGCCTACTTTGACCGTGATTTCGAGAGCAGTGAAGATGAAAATCGGGTAATGGAAGATGAAGCAGCATACCTAGCCCGGCTGTCCGAGGCTGAGTACTGGCAGTAGTGAAAGGAGAAACACACCATCCAACAGCCTTACGATGTCAAATTATGAGCAAGTACCTTGGAGACAGCACCATCAGCTAATGGGACTGTTGGTGAACTGTGATGTTATCCCTAGACGATACCTTACACACCGACTATTGATACACATCTGCAACAAATCCTTAAAAATAACAACAGAATTGACAGGACGAATGTCGGGAGCAACAGTGTCAGATGTTTTCCGCTTCAGTAGCGGGTGCTACCTGAGTACAGAAAAATGTGATAGTTGCATGAAAACAGAAGAAACTGAAATTAAGCAACGCCCTCCTTCCCCTGAAAACCTAAGCGAGACCAACACCTAAGCAAGACCAAAACCTAAGCGAGGTCACCACCAAAACATAAATACCACCCACCATCCCTCTAAAACGCTGAAGAAAGCAGACCACGCTACCAGACCTTCAAACCTTTAAACCCTTAACAGAAAAGAAAAACCTTTACCCTCTTACAACCTTATCCTTACACGGAAGAAACAAAATGTCAAACTACGAAGAAGTCAGCATAAGGGGACGAGACTTCATCTTGGGATACCTACTATACCAAGAAATCATCCTGGAAAGCGCATACTGGAAAATATTCTACATCGATCACCGCGAAGATAGCGGACGAATTGATGTCGAAATGGAGGAATAGGAGGACCGGATAGTACGAAACTTTGTGGACCTACCACGTTACTGGGAGTCGGGTTGTTTCGTGCATGGAGCACCATGTGGGGAGTGGCTGGAGAGATGGTTGGAGAGAGCGGAATGGATGCTACAGGACGACATGAGGTTGTTGCGGGATAGCGATAACGATGTGGATGGGTCCTAAGCGGACTTTCAGGAGAACAGCGGATTTACTGGCTATTAGGATTTCATTAGGTTATTTCATTTTGTGAAATTGTTCTTTTATTTTGGGAGTTTAACCGGCACGGGTACTAGGTTGTTTTATGTTTGGTTTCACAGTATCGTTTGATACTTGTATTATTTCGTGTGCTATCGGTTGATACACACATTGTTTTATGTTTGATTTCAGAGTATCGTTCGATACTTGTATTGTTTCGTGTGCTATCAGTTGATACACACCTTGTTTTATGTTTGGTTTCACAGTATCGTTTGATACTTGTATTGTTTTGTGTGCTATCAGTTGATACACACATTGTTTTGCAATATCGCTCATACTGGCGATAAGCTATATTCTGTATTTAAAGAGCGCTGATTTCCGCGATGGAAACAGCAGGCTTCGACAGACAGTATTCTTATTATATACTTGGTTGAACGGTTACTTCTTTGATCTCCTATTACACCCCGTCCGAAGCCTCCTTTAGCAAGCAGCGCCCGCTTCGTGTTGATCATGAAGCCATCTGCCTCTATCATACTGCTACGTGACTAGGGCCTGGCCCAAACACGTTATACCACCACTATTCAGTTACCCGATCATTCTGTTGATCTTATCATTACGGACTATCGCACTGCGCCGCTCTCATTGTTTCAAGATTGCACCCTGGTCCACAACCTGGGCCCTCCCCCGCCGGGAGGTGTCCCCTTGAGCCATTTCCTGCATGAGTTCGTCTAGCCTTATATTGTCTGTAAGGTATCCAAGTCCCTCAAGGAAGCCATGTGAGAAATGGGAAACTGGAACAACCAGTCGCAGCAGGTTGTCCAGAAACAGATTATCACCACAGTGGTGGAATGGATGAAAGTGCAGCAGGAGGCATACCTGTGCATGCTGAAGGACCAGAAGGCATTAAAGGATTGAATGATAGTGTTGGAAGGGGCCTTTGCTGGAGGGTATAGTATTGGTGTTGAGAATGATTTGCTGATGATAGAGGCGGCACCCCGACTTCCACTCGTCTACGCTAAGCCTGAGAATTTCGGGATGGAATTGGCCATGAGAGCCAGACACAACCAATGGAGGGCATACTTAAGCCAGCTGGGTATCCCAATGCTGAAGAGCCTCAAGGGAGAAGGATACGACTATACCTTGTCATTTACAAGAGCATCAACAGGCTCTCTGTCGGTCCCCTCCTCGATCGCCCGCAGTCGTGCAGGAAGTCCGGCGATTGGACAAACTGATGGATGTCGGGTCAAGAAAAGGACGTCGAAATGGATGGGCATCACGGCACCAGATACGCCTGACCCTACTCCTCATCTGACACCCACCCCCATCAATTCTCCTGCAATGCCTTTAGTTGCAACTCCCATACCTCCCATCTTTGCCCCAAGACCCATACCACTACCAATCCCATTGCCAGTCCCTGACCCCTCTCCAACCACATCCTTCCAGCCACTGAGGGCTGCATTACCAGGATTTTTTGAACAGGTGTAACGTGTTCAGGCCAGGCCCTAGTCACGTGACGGTACGATAGGAGCAGATGGCTTCTTGATCAACGAGAAGCAAGCGCTGGTTGCTAAAGGAGGCTCCGAACGCGGTGTAATAGGAGATCAAAGAAGTAACCATTCAACTAAGTATATTAAGAATACTGTTAGTCGAAGTCTGCTGTTCCCATTGCGGAAATCAGCAGTCTTTAAATACAGCATATCGCTTATCTTCAGTATGAACGATATTGCAAAACAATGTGTGTATCAACTGATAGCACACGAAACAATTCAAGTATCAAATGATACCGTAAAACCAAACATAAAACAATGTGTGTATCAACCGATAGCACACGAAACAGTACAAGTATCAAACGATACCAAGAAACCAAACATAAAACAATGTGTGTATCAACCGATAGCACACGAAACAATACAGGTATCAAACGATACTGTGAAACCAAACATAAAACAATATGTGTATCAACCGATAGCAGATGAAACAATACAAGTATCAAAGGATACCGTGAAACTAAACATAAAACCACCTACTACCTGTATTGGTTACAACAGGTACGGCGGCAGCAAGAGGGAGCACGCGGGGCTTTATCACTGCGAACTCTAATTACAGGACCCGGGACACCTGCCCGCTCTGTTCCCAGGGCACCAGTAATTCCCTCAGCCCCTTCCAAGCCAACTCTTGCCTCCGTGCTACCCGCAATCACGAGTGGCGAGTCAGATAGCCAAGACGAGTTCTGTCTATCAGGCTGCAAATTAGACAAGACCGATATGGGGTGGGTTTACTGCCATTCATTTGTGTGTAGGGAGGGACCCCAAACCCCAGTGAAGGACAGAAGAAGACAAAAGGAAGGAGATGGACGACCAACATGTGGGTATTGTGGGTCATGGAGGCACACTGGGCCCCCCATGTAATCCCTGAGCTGTCCAGAGCTCCCAGCAATTCTGTGGATAACCCAGGTGGTGTCTAACGCAACTCCAGAGAGTGGGTGACACCCTGTTCCACCACCACCGGCATCGTTACCATCAGGGGCTACCCCTCCTGAGGATGGGAATCAAGATGGCCAGAAGGAAGGGTTTGATGGGTATGACAGACCACGGGAGACCCCAGGTGGAAACGCCAGGGGTAGTGGAGACGGAATTGTGCCACTGGATGGTAGTACAGCGGGAGCGGGAGGAGACCCAGCGGGCTCTGACCATAACAGTTCGGACGATGATGGTACCGACTCTTTCTGTGATTTGACCCGCTTTCTCAGCGCTTGTAAGGATGATGGGAGTAACGTGAAGAAACAACGGTGGGACCGCTGGGCTAAGAAGCAGTCAAGGGAACTACAGAGCAGATCGACCTCGCAGCCATCCTCCAGCCAGCGGCATGAGAAGCCGGAAAACCTTAGTAGCATTGCGGCATTCAAGGGAAAGGTTACCGAACTCGCCAGTTTCTTGATGCTGGTGCAGGGTAAGTTCAGGTATTTTGCTAGGTTCAGGTTGACCAATATGGACAAGGTAAGCCCTGTGATCCCTCTTCTAGAAGAGACCACTCAAACATGGTATCTCAGGCTGCATTCCCACATCAACAAGCAGGGAGACAAGTGTACTGAAGTTCCTGTTAATAACAGTAACCTTTGAGAATGTGGAAACGATTCCGGGAACGGCTTGAACCGAGTTTCGGTAGTAAGCAAGCGGAACAAGACCGATCCCTTCTCGCATGGCGAGACCAAGTGATGAAGCCACATCACATTGCTGAGTACCTGGACAAGATAATTGACTACATGTATAAGCTTAGCTATACAGACCCTGTTCAGGTACAAGACAAGGTATGGCCAGGCATTACCCTGGAGGTGCGGAACACGTTGGTATTCAAGGAGCCCCATCCAACCGGCTTGAATGACTACCTTGACCCTCTTTGGAAAGTTGGACATGCCCTGGAGGACAACACCTGGTTCAGCAACAGTATTGTCCACCCGGTCCAACGGTCTCAGCCACCAGATAAGAAGAACAATAGGTCATCGACTTCCTGTAGGTTCAAAAAGAAGGATGAAGATTTGGGCAGACAGAACCAGAGGTCTGCCAAACCTACCAACTTCAATGCGGGGAAACAGCCAAAGTTGGCGACTTCTTAGTATACAATAGTGCATAAGAAAATCCCGTTGACTTTGACCAAACATTGGAGAAAGTACAAGCAGTGCACAAAGTGTGGACAATTGGGTCACTTCTGGGGAAAGTGTACCGAGATGTTCCCAGTCGTTAGCTCGTCCAAACAGGCTTGTGGGTTGAAACAGTCAGCCCTGGGAAGTGCGGCCTCTGGTATGGACAAGCAGCTGAAGCGTATTGAAGCGCCACCTCTGGCATGCTTGTCCAAATTACTTGAAGTCCGACAGGTATCACCTCAGATTATAGAGGTCGATACTGACAGCTCAGAATGGGTAAGAACCTATTCTGCTCAAGGTATAACCTTCCTAACCTGTATCCACAGACCCATGAGGGATGGATAAGAAACCCTGGAAGTGGCTTCTTGGATGGGTAAGTACCCCTCTACTGCATGAACGAGCCTGGTACTGGCTACACTCAAGGGGTGTGGGCAGGTAGATTTTGCGGGCTATACACGGTGGAAGGGGCTATCTCTCCTTTGTTAGGTTTCTGGTTATTTCCTTTGTTCTAGTTATACGTATTTCTTTCAGGATTTCCTTACCTAGAGGGGGAAGTCAAAGGACATTGTTGCGGTTGAGGTTGGGTGAGATCTTACTAGAGGAGACGCTCCACATGGGGGAAGCAGGAATGCTTCCCTTGGAACCAGTGCAATAGTGGACCTCTACCTACCTTGGGGATAATTGGTATGTTTGGTATAAGCGGAATTAGTTCAGATTGGACTTGATCAAATAAAGGGTATTATTTCCAAGTTTAACTGAGGAGGGTTTAGTACCCGAAATCATGCTGGCATGATAGTAAACACCGTAGCCATTGACGAAACGAATCCAAATCCCTTAAAGTTTACTGACCCGTTGCGGCCGCTCTTGTGTCGAAAGACAAGAGATCAAAATTAGTAAGCCAAGATGACTAAGTCTCTAAGAAAAGAGAAGAGGCAGAAGCATGACAACTTCCCTTGTCATACCAAGTCTATCCACCTGTGGGTAAAGTTAGGCTAAAAGATTGGAGCTAGACTGGTAAGGGCTGAAGTGCTCCTGCTACTCGATAGTGGAGCTACTAGGCAGGTGCTTAGTAGCCAATGGGTTAAGCAGACCCACGCACCTTGTGTAAGTGGAAAGATACATGTGCCAATAAGCGACGCAAGCGGTAATCATATTCTTGGGTCAGGTCTGCACTATACCAAGTCATTGGAGAAGAAGATAGGTGACCACCATAATGAGATGCGCTTTGAAGTCGCGGATATGCCCGACACCAAGGTGGATGGGTACTTACCTATGTCTTGGTTGAAGGACCATAACCCCGACATAGATTGGAAGGCAGGATCACTAACCTGGCACTCTGATTTCTGCAAGGTTAACTGCTTACCAGAGCAGGGGTAGTTAGTGTGCATGGCCGATGAAGGGTTACCAGCTGAAGGCTTTTGTAATATGTACCTATTTTGAATTGTACAATTCTCCGATAAGGCAGGTGCCGGCATTACAGTTAAGCTACTGCCTGAGTATAAGGACTATGGTGGAATCTTCAGTCAAGAAGGATGGAGACACTGCCAGAACAGTCGAAGTATAAGCACACAAGCGAGTTGCAACCAGGGACTCAACCTCCATTTGGGCCTATTTATCCAGTATCGGAAAAGGAGCTTAAGGTACTCCAGGAATATCTCAACGAAGTGCTGTGAACGTGAAAGCTATGGCAGTCCAGCTCATCGGCAGCAGCCCCTACCCTCTTCGTGTTAAAACCAGATGCTATACTAAGGTTGGCAATAGATTACCGCGGGCTGAACAAAATCATGGTTAAGAGTAAGTACCCTCTACCATTGATGAACGAACTGTGGGTTCGGTTAGGAAAAGCCCTTGTGTTCACTAAGTTGGACTTAAAGAGCAGCTACTACCTTCTGAGGATGGCAGAAGGCGAGGAATGGAAAACACCCTTCCAGTGCAGATATGGACTGTATGAATGCACGGTCATGCCGTTGGGATTATGGAACATCCTGCCGACTTTCCAGAGCATAACAAATGAGGTCTTTTGGGACCTCATAGATGAAGCAGTCATTGCGTATATGGATGACATCCTGATCCACTCCAAAACTATGGAAGAGGTTGTCGCAATGGTGAAACTTGTTCTTGAGATATTGTGGAAAGCCAGACTATGCGCAAGCATGAAAAAGTCGGGTTACCACCAATGAAAGGTTGAATTGCGTGGATACAAGATCTCCGATATGAGGATTTCTATGTTGTCAGAAAAGGTGCAAACAATCAGGGATTGGGAACCTCCGACATGCGTGGTTGACATTCAAAGCTCTATGGGCTTTACCCACTTCTCTCGTTGGTTCACCAATGGTTTCAGCAAGAAAGGGAAATCTCCGACAGACTTGACAAAGAAGAATGTCCAATGGGAATAGACACCTGCATGTGAGCAGGCCTTCAACCATTTGAAGGAGGCATTTACGTCCAAACCTATCCGAGCACATATTGACCCTGAACAGGAAATCCTGCTGGATACCAACGCTAGTGACTTTCGATTAGGAGCCATTCTCGCCCAATTCTGTGAAGATGAGAGATGGCATCTAGTGGCCAACCATAGTCGGAAGTTTCACCCAGCGGGGATTAATTATAATCTCTATGACAAGAAAATGACTACCATCGTGGCGGCATTCATTGCATGGGATCGTCTGCTATAGTCAGTAACGGACCAGTTGGTGATCCATACAGGTCATAAGAATTTGTAGTACTTTAATAGTACCAAAGTCCCTAACCATAGGCAACACCACTAGGCTGAGTTCTTGCAACAGTTTAACTTCAAGGTGGTTTACCGGGCAGGACGGTTGAATGAGAAGGCAGATATTCTGTTGCGGCATAGGGACTACCACCCTGAAGGGAAGAGTGATTTTCTACCACAATTGTTTTTTCACCCTGGACGGTGGGTCTGGAGCCAAGAACGGGACTTAAAGTGACCACAGGTATTGCAGGTGCAGCAGGGATTTTGGCTCCAGTCACCCTTTTTGCATTAACTGTGGGTAGCGATAAAGGCGGACCAGAAATACTTAAGAATCCTGCAGGAAACGGCTGCCAGTGACAAAGAGGTCGACCGACACCTCACAACGGAAAAGGGCTTACTTCTGTACAAGAATAGGTAGTATGTTCCCAAGGGTCAGAATCTGAACCCAACAATCAGGGAGGCTGAACATGACTCCCGAATCGCGGGCCACTGCAGGACTTACAAGACGATTGACAGGTTTAGGGCTAACTTCTATTGGCCTAAGATGGATAAGCACATCACCGGCTGTGTGTGGACATGTGATGTGTGCCAAAGAAATAAGCCCAGCAGGAACAAGAAGTTCAGTCTTATAGAACCTATTGATGTTCCTATGCGACCGTGGACAGTGGTTTCAGTGGAGTTCATTGTAGCGCTACCAGAGTCCGAAGGGTATACCAGGATCTGGGTCATAGTGGACAAATTCTCGAGAATGGCACATTTCATACTGTAACGACCCAGCATACGTGAGCTATGGCAGCCGGAACCTACACCCATACAGGTAGCCCGGAGGCGAACTGGTAGGAACCGGCAGGCAAGTGAGTACTTGACCTACGGAGACCCGATGGCCTGGGCTCCGAGATGAGCAGACTTAGTGGACAAGTATTTAGGTACATGGCTACGCCCAAG
>PYWC01000002.1:492605-511170 GCA_003182015.1 Tuber magnatum | reverse complement strand
AGAACTCTCCTACTCCAACAATCAATCCTCTCGAGACCTTAATTGAGTGAAGCGTCAGGCTTAACGATATTAAGTTTTACCGTCTACTTTACTCTTACATTTGTGTGAACTTTTGGCGCTAAGTTTGAAGTTGTTTGGTGCGGTCGCAACCTTGGGATCCATCTTCCTAGGGGTGCCCCCGTTACACATACCCTTGACTACTAAGGTACCGATCAAGGCGCTTGCCTTGATATTCTGGAAGGAAGTTTGGCATCTTCATGGACTCCCAGAGTCAATCATCTCCGACCGGGGTAGCTGATTCCCATCCAAGTTCTCAATGTATCTGATACACTTGTTGCCAGTGAAACTAAACGTCTCCAGTGCATTCCACCCGGAGATTGATGTGCAACCCAAGAGCATTAATCAGACACTAGAGCAGTACTTGCGTAGTTACTGTTGTTACTAACAGGATAATTGGGTTTCGCCGCTACCCCTTGCAGAGTAAGCGTACAACACACCAACATCAGAATCCACCTAGTTGTCACCATTTGAGATCAATTATGGGTTTAATACACCGACAAACCGGTGTGGTGTCGTGCCTGATAATCAAGGAATACACGGCAGGAGTGAGCTCTTGGTCAAGGAATGGGAAGGAACCTGGCAAAAGATTCGACGAACAATTCAACAGGCACAGGAAAGGCACCAGGACTGGGATGACCAGAAAAGGTTGCCATCACCGAACTATGTCACCTTGGAGGATATGGTCACAGGGCGGGCAAAGCAAGGGTACTGTGTGATGTTAAACCGAAAGAACATCTGCACATAATGTGCAATGGAGAAGCTAGAGCAGCGCATGTTTGGCGCTTTTGTGGTCAAACAACAGGTGGGTACCCAAGGTTATGAACTCCACCTGCGAATTGGAGGCAGCATCCAGCGAGTTTTCAGGGTCCCGTTGCTCGAACCACATCACGAGGATCCGGGATCAGGTAGGATCAAAGAGGACTCTACCCTGGCACCCGGGGACAATGAGCCAAGTTAGGTTGTCGAAGCTGTTGTGGACGGTCGATGGTACTGTAACGACCAAGCATACATGGGCTATGGTAGTCGGAACCTACACCCATATAGGTGGCCAGGAGGTGAACTGGCAGGAACCGGCAGGCTAGTAAGTACTGGACCTATGGAGACCCGATGGCCTCGGCTCCAAGATGAACAGAATTGGCCAGCGAGGTACTTAGGTACCTGGGTACAAGCGGGAAGCGGTGTCAGCATACTTAGAGACCTCTGGAGGGACAGTTACTCACCTATGCTGGGAAACTGGAGAAAGGTCAGAAATGTCTATCTGCGGCAACGGGATAGACAGGGTAACAGGGAAAAGTTATCTGGTCCACCGGACAAGGTTACCTTACTCTCGGAATCAGGTTGCCCTACCATGGGGCCTGTGTTACCCTGCCCAAAGTCCTGGGTTACACTACCGTTCAATACAAAGTCCCTCGCACAGTTTGGGAAAAATGACCAGAATGTGTGTCGCACAAAGCCAGGCATAATACTGAATCTGGGGTACTGGGTGATGCTATTAGGTGAGCTACACAGCTCTGGAGAATCTGTAAACTGGAGGCATTATTCCTATCATGCCACTGTGGCCCCGCTGTGAGGCCCGGATGTCGTGGGCAAACCGTTGCGTAGTTGTGTGCATTCTAGGAAAGAAGAATCTTTGCAGATCTGCTTGCAACACTGTATACGTCGCTGCCATCTGGTCGACCGCCCGCTGTTCGCAGGATATATAAGGGGGCATAGGGTGAAAGGTGGAGCACCTCCTCCAAGTTGTTTGGAGTAAAATGGACCAAAGCTGACGGAGTTAACAGGGGTTAACCATGGGGGTCCTGAAGGTAGTCCTGGGTGGCGCCGGGGCGGCCGCGAGAGCCTTACACCTACCAAGCTCACAAGTGTCCCCAACGCCATAGGCTCTGAAAGAGAAGTGCAGAGACACTAAAAGCATGATTCCTATGACAGATAAGGTGGATATGAGGTAGTGGTCATGGGTAGCGCCCATCGGACCCCTCCATGATCACTGTATCCAGCGTAAGACACCAGAAGTCCAAGAACCATAAATAGTAGATAGAAAAACCACTCACTGTAGCTTTTAGGGCCAAGTAGAAGATCAATGCATATGGGAAGGGTGTCATAGATAGTCTAGTTTATATGGTGTCTCAACTTTTAGCCACGGGGAAGTCTCCGATATGCAGAGGTTTTCACTCCGGCAGGCAAAATTGCAGTGTGCCACGGAAATGGTAACTGCCGGAGGTAAACGCTGACTAGAGTGTGTCGACACATGCATGCCCGAAGGGTGTGCCAGGAGATGTGTCGGACCGCCCTTAGTGGAGAAAGGTGTGCTCCAATAGTCGCCGTAAACTGATGGGGCAGTTTCTGGCATAAGATAAAAGCTACCTGAAAGTCTATGCATGAACTCCCCTACTGCAACAATCTATCCTCTCGAGACCTTAATTGAGTGAAGCGTCAGGCTTAATGATATTAAGTTTTACCTTTTACTTTGCTTTTGCATTAGGGTGAACCTTTGGCAATAAGTTTGAAGTTGTTCAGTGCGGTCGCAACCTTGGGATCCATCTTTCAAGGGGTGCTCCGGTTATAGTATATCGTTAAGCGACCTCCTCGCTTAACTCCTCTCCTGCTAAATTGTTTCCTGACTTTCAGCACTGACCTTGTGTGAATACTGGTAACCTTGTCTAGAACAAGTAGCCCAGTGTAGAAAGTGCAATGGCTAGTACCAAACTTCGAATCAGAATGGAATCCAACTCGGATTCTGACCTTCACCTTAACAAGAACTCCGCCAAGACATTTCGTGCTTAGGTTTTCCTGGATGTTCGCGGTATTTAATAGGACAGCCACCAGTTACCCTTGAAGGTCGCCTCTATTCAGTTACCTGATAAATGTGTTGATCTGATGATTACAGACCCTCACAGTATGGCCCTTTTGTTTTTCCCAGACTCCACTCTTGTTCACAGCCTGAGTCCTCCACTGCCGGGAGGTATCCCCTTTGGTCAATTCCCTCACGAGATCGTCGAACCTTACATCATCTGTGAGGTAGCTAAATCACTCGATGAAGCTAAGCAAGAGATAAGAAACTGGAACAACTAGCAACAGCAGCTTCTCTGCAAACAGATTACTACAGTAGCGGTGGAATGGATAAAAGTACAGCAGGAGGGATACCTGCGAATGCTGAATGATCAAAAGGCTTTGAAAGATCCTATGGCAGCGTTGGAGAAGTCCTTTGCCGGAGGTTATAGTCTTAATGCTGAGAATAACGTGCGGATGACAGAGGCAGCGCCCTGACTTCTACTTGTCCAGACCAAGCCTGAGAACTTCGGGATGGAATTGGCTATGAGAGCCAGAGACGAACAATAGAGGGCGTACTTAAGCCCTATAGGGATATGCATGTTGGAAAGCCTCAAGAGTGGCAGCTACAGCTACACGTCCTCCTTCACAAGAGCATCAATGGCATCTCTATCTATCCCCTCCTCAATCGCCCGCAGCCACACGTGCAGCCCAGCAATTGGACCAACCGACGGACACTGTGTTAAGAAAAGGACCTTGAAGCTGAAGGGTATTACGGCACCAGATACGCCTAACCCTGCTCCTCCTCCGACCCCTGCTCCTATCATCCCCCAAGCCACACCATCAGTTGAAACTCCTGTACCCCCCATCGCTGTCCCAAGACCCACACCCGTACCGGTTTTGTTGCCCGCTCCTGATACCTTTCCTGCCACAGCCTTCCCTCCCAGCAGTATCGGTTACCCCAGGGTTCCTGCCACTATGCGTGGCGTCACCTGGATTTTTTGAACACGGAAGGCACCTGGAAGAGCGAACACCCATGGCTCCATCACAGGGGACTCATATCCCCAGACCTGGGACACCTACTCGCTCCTTTCCTTGGGCACCCGTGATTCCCTCTGTGCCCTCGAAACCCGCTCTTCCCTGCATGCTCCCCACGATCACCAGTGACCAGTCGGACAGCCTGGATGAGTTCTGTTTGTCAGGCCACAAATCAGAAGAGACTCGCATGGGGTGGATTCATTACCACACATATGGGTGCAGGAAGGAACAATGGACACCTGTAAGGCGCAGAAGAAGACAGAAGGAGGGAGATAGACGACCAACATGTGGGTATTGTGGGTCATGGTGGCACACTGGGCCCCCCATGCAACCCCGGAGCTGTCCGGAGCTTCAAGCATTTCTGTGGATAACTCAGGCTGCACCTAACCCAACTCCTGAGAGTGGGTGACGCCCTGCTCCACCACCGGCATCAGTACCATCAGGGGCTAACCCCCCCAAGGATGGGAATCAAGATGGCCAGAAGGAATGGTTTGATGGGTGTGACAGACCATGGGAGACCCAAGGTGGAAATGCCAGGGCTAGTGGAGATGGAAATGTGCCACCGGGCGGTGGTACAACAGGAGCAGGAGGAGATCCAGGGGAGTCGGACCATGACAGTTCAGATGATGGTGATGCTGATACTCTCCCTGAATTAACCCCCTTCCTCAGCTCTCACAAGGATGACTGGAGCGACAAGAAGAAACAACGGTGGGACCACTGGGCTAAGAAGCTAACAAGGGCACTGCGGAGCAGATCAACCTCTTGGCCATCCTCTAGACAGCGGCAGAAGAAGCCGGAAAAGCTGCGTGGCATTCCGGCGTTCAAGGGAAAGGTCACCAAAGTCGCCAGTTTCTTGATACTGGTGGAGGTTAAGTTCGCGGATTTTGCCAGATGCAGCTTAACCGATATGGACAAGGTAAACCTGGTAATCCCGCTTCCAGAAGACACCACCTGAACATGGTATCTTGGGCTGCACTCCCACATCAACAATGAGGCTGCCAAGCATACTGGAGTTCCTATTAATAACAGTAATCCGTTGAGAACCTGGGAAGGATTCCGTGAACAGCTTGCATGGAGTTTCGGTTGTGACCAAGTAGAACGAGACAGATCCCTTCTCTAGTGGCGAGACCAGGTGATGAAGCCACATCACATCGATGAGTATCTGGATAAGATAATTGACTACATGTATACGCATAGCTGTACAGACCCAGTTCAGGTACGAGACAAGGTGCGGTCCGGTATTACCCAAGCGGTTCGCAATGCGTGGGCACTCAAGGAGCCCCATCCAACCGACTTGAACAACTCCCTTGACCTTCCTTGGAAAGTTGGACACATGCTGGAAGACAACACCCTGTTCAGCAAGGGTGTTATCCACCTGGTCCAATGGTCTCAGCCAATGGATAAGAAGGAGGATAGGTCATCGACTTCTGGAAGGTTCCAACAGAAGGATGAAGGTTCAGGCTGACAGAACCAGAGGTCTGCCAAACCTACTAACTTCACTGCTTGGAAACAGGCAAAGCCAGCGGCTTCAGAGTATGCAATAGCACATAAGGAAATCCCATCAACCTTGACCGAACATCGGTGGAAGCACAACCAGTGCACCAAGTTTGGACAATCGGGTCACTTCTGGAGAAAGTGTACTACAGCCTCCCCAGTCGTTAGTTCATCCAAACAGGCTCGTGGGTTGAAACAGTCAGCCCCGGTAAGCGAGCCCTTTGGTACCGACAAGCGGCTGAAGCGCATCGAAGCGCCACCCCCCGTGTCCTCGTCAAAGATACTTGAAGTCTGACCAACATCACCGCAAATTATGGAGGTTGATACTGAGGGCTCAGAATAGGTAAGAACCTATTCGGCCTAAGGTATAACCTTACTAACCCATATCCATAGACTCAGGAGGGATGGATGTAAGAAACCCCAGAAGTGGCTTCTGGGAGGGGTAAGTACTACCTACGGCATGAGCAGGCCTGGTACTGACTATACCCAAGGGGTGTCGGCAGTCAGATGTTGTGGGCCATGCATGGTGGACGGGGCTGTCTTTCCTTTGTTGGGTTTCTGGTTCTTTCCTTCGTTCCAGTTATATGTATTTCTTTCAGGATTTCCTTAGCTGGATGGGCATGTCATAGGAGATTATTTCGGTTAGGGCTGGGTGAGGTCTCCCTGAAGGAGACACTGGACATTTGGGAAGCAAGGCTGCTTCACTTGGAACTGGTCCAACAGTGGACCTCTACCCATCTCGGGAAAATTGTTATGTTTAGTACAAGCAGAATTGGTTCAGGATAGACTTGATCAAAATAAACGGTGTTATTTCCAAGTTTACCTAAGGAGGGTTTAGTACCCGAACTCAGGCTGGCATGATAGTAAACACCCTAGCTATTGATAAACGAATCCCAACCACTTGAAGTTTACCAACCCATTGCGGCCGCTCTTGTGTCAAAAGGCAAGACATCAAAATTAGTAAGCCACGATGACTAAGTCCCTAAGACAAGCACAGAGGGAGAAGTGTAACAACTTCCCTCGCCACACCAAGTCTATTCCCCTGTGGGTGAAGTTAGACTAGAAGATTGGAGCTAGACAGGTAAGCACTGAGGCGCTCCTGCTACTCACTAGTAGAGCTACTGGGCCGGTGCTGAGTAGCCGATGGGTTAAGCAGACTGAGGCACCTTGTGTATGGTGAAAGGTACATGTGCCAATCAGCGACACAAGTGGTAATCACATTCCTGGGTTAGGTCTGCACTACACCAAGTAATTGGAGAAGAAGATAGACGACCACCATAATGAGATACGCTTTGAAGTCGCAGATATGCCCGACACTAAGGTGGATGGGTATCTACCTATGTCTTGGTTGATTGACCATAACCCTTACATGTATTTGAAGACTGGATCACTAACCTGGCACTCAGATTTCTGCAAGGCTAACTGCTTAGCAGCGCAGGGGCGGTTAGTGTTCATGACCGATGAAGAGTTACTAGCCAAAGACCCTAGTATTGTGTACCTATTGGGAATTGTACAATTCTCCGATGAGGAAGGTGCCGACATTATGGTTAAGCTGTTCCCTGAGTATAATGTCTATGGAGATATCTTCAGTCAAGAACAGATTGAGGCACTGCCGGAGCACACGAAGTGTGACTACACAATCGAGTAGCAACCGTGGACTCAACCTCAGTTTGGGCCTGTTTATCCTTTATCGGAAAAGGAGTTTAAGGCTCTCTGGGTATATTGCAACGAAATGCTGCGAACGGGAAAGCTACGGCGATCCAATTCCGCAGTAGCAGCCCCTATCCTCTTTGTGCCAAAACCGGATGGTACATTTAGGTTGGTAATAGAGTACTGAGGGCTGAACAACATCGCGGTTAGGAGTAAGTACCCTCTACCGTTGATGAACGAACTGCGGGATGGGTTAGGAATAGCCGCTGTGTTCACTAAGTAGGACATAAAGAAGGGCTACTACCTTCTGAGGATAGCAGAAGGTGAGCAATGGAAGACAGCCTTCCAGTACAGATATGGACTATATGAATACACGGTCATGCCATTTGGGTTATGTAATACCCCAGCAGCTTTTCCAAGCATGATAGAGGGGGTCCTCCAAGACCTTATAGATGAAGGAGTAATTGCGTATATGGATGACATCCTGATCTACTCCGAAACCATGCAAGAGCATGTCATAATGGTGAGACGTGTGATGGAGAAATTGCGGAAAGCCAGATTATGTGTAAGTATGACGAAGCCCAGTTTCCACCAACAGGAGGTTGAATTGCGTGGATACAATATCTCCAATATGGGGATCTCTATGTTGTCGGAGAAGGTGCAAAAAAGCAGTGATTGGGCACCTCCGACATGCGTTGTCGACGTTCCAAGCTTTGTGGGCTTTGCCAACTTCTATCCTCAGTTCACAGAAGGTTTCAGCAAGATAGCGAAACCTCCGACAGACTTGACAAAGAAGGATGTCCGATGGGAATTGACACCTGCATGTGAGCAGGCCTTCGACTATTTGACGGAGGCGTTTATGTCCAAACCTATCCTAGCACATTTTGACCCTGAATGGCAAAGCCGGCTAGAAACCGAGGCTGGTGACTTTGCATTAGGAGCCATCCTCTTCCAGTTCTGTGAAGATGAGAGATGCCATCCTGTGGCCTATCATAGTCAGAAGTTTCACCCAGTGGAGATTAATTATGACATCCATGGCAAGGAAATAACTGCCATCGTGGCGGCATTCAAGAAATGAGATCATTTGCTACGCTCCGTAACGGGCCAGTTAGTGATCTATTCAGATCGTAAGAATTTGGAGTACTTTAATAGTACCAAGGTCCTCAACCATAGGGAACACCTGTGGGCTAAGTTCCTGCAACCATTTAACTGCCAGGTAGTTTACCGAGAAGGACAGTTGAATGAGAAGGCAGATGCTTTGTCGCGGCGTAGGGACTACCACCCTGAAGGGGGGAGTGATTTTCTGCCACTGTCATGTTTTTGCCCCTGACAGTGGGTTGGGAGCCAGGAATGGGACAACTTGCGACTACCAGTATTGCAGGGGTGCCAAGGATTTCTGCTCCAGTCTTCCTTTTTGGATCAGCTACAGGTAGCGATAAAAGAGGACCAGGAAAACTTAAGAATCCTGAATGCAACGGCTGCCAGTGACAAAGGGGTCAACCGACACTTCACGACAGAAAAGGGCTTACTCCCGTACAAGAACAAGTGGTATGTTCCCAAGGGTCAGAATCTGAAGCAGACAATCAGGGAGGCTGAACATGACTCCCAAATCACGGGACGCTTCGGGACTTACAAGACCATTGGCAGAGTTAGGGCTAACTTCTCTTGGCCTAAGATGGATGAGCACATCACCGACTATGTGCGGACATGTGATGCGTGCCAATGGAATAAGTCCATCAGGCACAAGAGGTTCAGTCTGCTGGAACCTATTGATTTTCCCATCCGACTGTGGACAGCGATTTCAATGGACCTCATTGTAGTGCTGCCAGAGTCCGAAGGGTATACCAAGATGAGGGTCATAGTGGACAGATTCCAGAAAATAGCACATTGCATACCCCTGACCACGGAGGTACCGATCAAGGAGCTTGCCTTGATATTCCAGAAGGAAGTTTAGTGCCTTCATGGACTCCCAGAGTCAACCATCTCCGACCGAGATAGCCGATTCATATCCAAGTTCTGGATGTGTCTGATACACTTGTTGCCAGTGAAACTAAACATTGTGCCTGCATTCCATCCGGAGACCAAATGGCAAACCAAGAGCATTAATCAGATACTGGAGTAGTACTTGCATGGTTACTGTTCCTACCAACCAGATGATTGGGTTTCGCTGCTACCCCTTGCGGAGTATGCATACAACACATCGACATCAGAATCCACCAGGTTGTCACCATTTGAGATCAATTATAGATTTAACCCACGGACAAACTGGTCAGGTGTCATGTCTGATAATCAAGAAATACACCCTAGCAGTGATCTCTTGGTGAAGGAATGGGAAGGAACCTGGCCAGGAATTCGAGAAATGATTCAATGGGCACAGGAAAGGCAACGGAAATGGCATGACCAGAAAAGGTTGCCATCAGCGGCCAAAGTTACCTGGGAGGTTGTGGCCACTGGGCGAGCAACAAAAGCAGACCGTGTGATGTTAAACCAAAAGAACGTCGCCATGAAACCTCCGATAGAGAAGCTGGACTACCACATGTTTGGCCCTTTTGTGGTCAAACGTCAGGTCAGTACCCAAGCATATGAACTCCAGCTGCCTACCAGATGGAGCATCCACCCTGTTTTCAATGTCATATTGCTCGAACCAGATCGTGAGGATCCCGGATCTGGTAGGATGACAGAGGTCGCTACCACGGAACTTGTGGACAATGAGCCAAGTTACGTTATCGTAGCCGTTGTAGACAAGGGATAGTATAGTAGAGCAAAGATGAAGTTTCCTTCGTGCTTTGTCGAGTATCTGGTTTCATGGGAACACTACGGGGCTGAGGAGAATTCATGGGAGCCCTATGAGATACTGGAACGGCCAGGCTTCCAGGCCATTCTGGATTTCCACCAAAGATATCCGTCCAGGCCTGGGGACCATAGGGTCTTGGGCGAATCGAGTCGGGGAAATAAAAGATGCAGCTAACAGTCCAGGGCGGACCGCAGAGAAGAGGGGAGTGATGTAATGACCCAGCATACATGAGCTATGGTAGTCGGAACCTACACCAATACAGTTGGCCAGGAGGTAAACAGGTAGGAAACTACAGGCAAGTAAGTACTTGACCTACGGAGACCCGATGGCCCCGGCTCCGAGATAAACAGAATTAGCTGGCCAGGTACTTAGGTGCCTGGGTACAACTGAGAAGCGGTGTCAGCATACATAGGGACCTCTGAAGGGGCAGTTACTCAGCCAGGCAGGGTAACTGGAGAAAGGTCAAAAATGTCTATCTCCAGCAACAGGATAGACAGGGTAATAGGGAAAAGTTATCTTTTCCGCCGGACAAGGTTACCTTACTCTTGGAATTCAGGTTATGCTGCCATGGGGCTTGGGTTACCATGCCCAAAGTCCTGGGTTTCCCTATCTTTTAATACGAAATGCCTCAGGGAGTGCTGGTAAAATGACTAGAATGTTTGTCACGCCAAGCCTTACATAATACTGGAACCTGGAATTCCGGGAGATGCTATTGGGTGAGCTACACAGCTACGAAGAAGCTGTAAATTGGAGACATTATTCCTACCATACCCCTGCGGCCACGCATTGAGGCCTGGATGTCATGCGCAAATGGTTGGGTAGTTGTGTGCAGTCTAGCAAGGAAGGATCTTCGCAGACCTGCTTGCAACACCGCATGCGTCACTGCCGTCCGGTCGACCGTAAGCTGTTCGTGGGATATACAAGGGGGCATAGGATAGAACGTGGAGCGCCTCCTGCAAGTTGTTCACAGTAAAACAGACCAAAACTGACGGGGGTAATGGGAGTTAACCGTGCAGGTCCCGAAAGTAGTCCCGTGTGGTACCGTGGTGGCCGTGACAGTTTTACACCAACCAAGCCCATAAGTGTCCCCAACGCCATAGGCTCTGCAGGGGATGTACAGAGACGCTGAAAGCATGATTCCTACCACAGGTAAGGTGGATCTGAGGTAGGGGTCATGTGTAGCGCCCATTGGACCCCTCCCAGATCACTGTATCTTGCTGAAGACACCGGAAGTCCAAGAACTGTAAATCGTAGACTGACAAACCACTCACAGTAGCTTCTGGGGCCAAGTAGAGATCAATGCATATGGGAAGGGTGTCATAGATAGTCTAGTTCATATGGTGTTATGACGGTTAGCCACTGGCAAGATGCCGATGCGCAGAAGTTTTCACTCCGGAGGGCTAAATGGAAATGAATCACGGAAACGAGAACCGTATAAGATGAACGCCAACTAGAGTGTGTGGACGCATGCATGCCCGAAGGGTGTGTTAGGAGATGTGTCAGACCACCCTTAGTGCAGAAGGCTGTGCTCGAATAGTTGCAGTAAACTGATAGGGAAGTTTCTGGTATCAGATAAAACTACCAAAAAGTCTATGCGAGAATTCTCCTACCTCAACAATCAATCCTCTCAAGACCTTAATTGAGTGAAGCCTCTGGCTTAATGATATTAAGTTTTACCGTTTACTTTACTCTTACATCTGTGTGAACTTTTGACGATAGGTTTGAAGTTGTTTAGTGCGGTCGCAATCTTGGGATCCATCTTCCTAGGGGAGCCCCCATTACACATTGTTGTAAGGGTACGATTCAGCCTGTCTGCAACTCCATTTGATTCACGGTTGTAGGCTGGTGATGTGATGTGGATGATTCCTTTTCTGTTTAAGAACTCAGTGACTTTCCGGTTAAGGTATTCAGTTCCTTGGTCGCTATACACTGTAACGACCCAGCATACGTGAGCTATGGCAGCCGGAACCTACACCCATACAGGTAGCCCGGAGGCGAACTGGTAGGAACCGGCAGGCAAGTGAGTACTTGACCTACAGAGACCCGATGGCCCGGGCTCCGAGATGAGCAGACTTAGTGGACACAAGTATTTAGGTACATGGCTACGCCCAAGGTTGGTGTCAGCGTACTTAGGGACCTATGAAGGGCCAATACACAGCTAGGCTGGGTAACTAGAGAAAGGCCGAGTGTGTCTATCCCCGGAAGTGGGATAGATAGGGTAACAGGAGAAAATCCACTTGTCCACCGGACAAGATTACCCTACCCTCAGAACAGGGTTACCCTGCCTTGAGGCTTGGATTACCCTGTTCAAGGATCTGAGTTACCCTACCTGCCAATACGAAGTCCCTCGGGGAGTTTGGGAAAAATGACTGGAATGTTTGTCACACGAAGCCATGCATAATACTGGAATCTGGGGTTCCGGGAGATGCTATTGGGCGAGCTACGCAGCTACGAAGAAGCTGTAAATTGGAGACATTATTCCTATCATGCCCCTCCGGCCCCGCCTTGAGGCCCGGACGTCATGGGCAAACGGTTGCGTAGTTGTGTGCAGTCTAGCAAAGGAGGATCTTTGGAGACCCGCTTGCAACACCGTATACGTTGCTGCCGTCCGGTCGACCGTAAGCTGTTCGCAGGATATACAAGGGGGCATAGGGTGGAAGGTGGAGTACCTCCTCCAAGTTGTTCGGAGTAAAACGGACCAAAACTGACGGAGTTAACGGGAGTTAACCGTGGGGGTCCCGAAGGTAGTCCCGGGTGGTGCCGGGACGACTGGGAACGTTTTGCACCTACCACGCCCAAGGATGTCCCCAACGCCATAGGCTCTGAGAGGGAAGTGCAGAGACACTAAAAGCATGATTCCTACCGCAGGTAAGGTGTATCCGAGGTAGTGGTCGTGGGTAGCGCCCATTGGATCACTCCTGGACCACCGTACCCTGCGGAAGACACCGGAAGCCCGAGACTCGTAAATAGTAGATAGATAAACCGCTCACGGTAGCTTCCGGCGTCAAGAAGAAATCAACGCGCATGGGAAGGGTGTCATAGATAGTCTAGTTCAGCAAGGGGTCTTGACAGTTAGCCACTGGCAAGTCCCCGATGCGCAGAGGTTTTCACTCCGGCGGGCAGAATGGAAATGCGCCGCAGAAACGATATGCACATATGGTGAACGCCGACTAGAGCGGGTCGACACATACATGCCCGAAGGGGGTGTCAGGAGACGTGTCGGACCGCCCTTAGCGGAGAAGGGTGTGCTCGAATAGTTGGAGTAAACTGATGGGGGAGTTTCTGGCATAAGATAAAACTACCTGAAAGTCTATGCGAGAACTCTCCTACTCCAACAATCAATCCTCTCGAGACCTTAATTGAGTGAAGCGTCAGGCTTAACGATATTAAGTTTTACCGTCTACTTTACTCTTACAATTGTGTGAACTTTTGGCGATAAGTTTGAAGTTGTTTGGTGCGGTCGCAACCTTGGGATCCATCTTCCTAGGGGTGCCCCCGTTACATACACTCGCTTGACTTGCTTACTGAATTCAGTATGTACCATTTCCCAGGTGTGTTTTATGGCAATTTCTGCTCCATCCTTGGTGTTTAGTAGGTAAATCCAACAATACCTGGTATAATCATCTATAAACATCGCGTAGTAGAGATTCTTTCCAAGTGTGAATGTAGACATTTGACCACTAAGGTTGGAATAAACTTTGTCAAAGGCTGATTTAGTTTTACTGTCCTTTGACCCTGGTTTTACATGCGTTGTTTTGTTCCTATCGCATGTTTTACAATGAAAGTCCGAGGGAGAAGCGATAGGGGTAGCATCCTTATAACAATCCTTAATCATACTTGGATGTCTAAGGGCTTTGTGCCGTTCTTCGTAAACAGAAATAAAGGACTTGTCATTACTCACCCTTGCATACTACGACACAATTTCCTTATCTGCAACCATGAAAATCCTCCTTCCCTTCTCAAACCTTCTTTTTCCTTTTTCTACCATAACCTTTACTCCAACATCATCCAATCGGGATTCCACTACCAATGAGTATCAAAACGTGGGTATATACACTACTCGTTTCAGGATGACTGTATGTTTGGTTCTATCCAACAGGTGCACATGGAGGTAAGCATCCCCCGATGCAGTTGTCTTATGAATTCTACTGTCTGCTGTTACTATCTTTTCGGAGGAAGGCGTAAGACTTTGGAAGTCACCGGAATTAGATGATATGTGGTTCAATGCCCCAGAATTATATAACCATTCTGTTGAGACTTCCCCACTTGTCATATTGCAGACAACCTCTTCCTTTGGTGTAGGAGGTTTCCTGGCTTTCGCAATAAGAACCATGACTGTAGCATCTGTAACAGCTGCAGTGTTCAGCTTGTTGTCCCGTTTCTCCTTCTTGGCTTTTTCCCTTGAAAGACCTCCACCTTTGTTGGTGTTGTGAGTATCACTTTTCCTACCTCTTGCTGTACACCATGTGCAATGTATCTGTTTCTTGTTCTTGTAAGGTACCGACCGTACCTTTTCCTCCTCTCTACCTTCTCCTTTTTCTGCTACCCTACTTATAAAGTAATCCCAAACATCCATGTATCCGGTTGTCTTTCTTGCTGATAAGACATCGCATAGATCAGGGTGCAATTCATTAATGGACAGTATGAAGACAGTACCCTTGACTTCTTCTGCTTGTGTTCATGCTCATATTGCGGTTCAGAATTTGTTGGTTATTTCATCATCAGCAGATGAACATCGTTGGCCAAGGTGGTTCCATGCAGTTTTGAACTTTGTGGCATCACCAGAGATGGATTGGGTAGAGAAAAGTTTGATTTTCCAGATGGCTTCTAGTAGCATCATGTTGGTAGCCGGAGTTGCTTTATCGAATCCGTCTTTGAACGCTTGCCAGACTTCCACTACTGAACTTTTGGCTGAGATGTCAGCATGGTAGATGGAGTTTACTGCTTGGCAGAGGTAGAATCTAACTTTAGTATCCTTTTTCTTCCACGTAGTAACTTTCGTGACATCGTCAGATGCTCCGATCGTAGGAATTTCAGGCCTCTTTTCCATTCCCAGTACTACCTCTGATAGTTAGAGAACTTCAAAGGCAACCAGCCAGGCTTGCGCCCAAGTCTGGTAGTTCTCTTATCCTTGTAGTTTTGGGTGGTCAGTTATGGATAGCTTGAAGATGGTTTCAGTATCCTTCGACATATTGCTTTATCGTAGTATGTTTCCGATTACTGTCTTTTCTGATCGTCTATTTTGTGAAAGAGGTCAGTTTCTTTGTAACTAAAATCACCAACTATTTAACTTGCTCAGGTTCCTGATTGCGTCACAGCGTAGCTCATCATAGTATTTATCACAACAGAATGGGAGAAGATAATCAGGTGAAAGAGGGCGTATTTTGTTGCAGTGAGGACATGTCCACCAGTCTAGTGCATCAAAGTACTGACAGGCCAGGCTCATTTTGTCGCAAGAAGTGTTTGAGGGGAGGATCAACGGTGTACACTTGCTTAGGAGTGTACCTATTGCCTTGTGGTATATGATGTTCAAGTTTGTGGAAGATCTCACAAACCCGGGCTCATAATCTGAGAATATTTGTATCTAAGTCACTTGCACTTGTGATAGTGGAGTAGACCTGGTAAACAAGATATATCTTTAAGACTCATAGATTAATCCAAGCTTGCATGCTCTTCTAACTGGAAGGAAAAATACACCCCTTTTTATACCCTTCTATGGTTACGCGAACACTGACTCATACCAAGGAAATCTATATAACCTGCTAGAATCTTCTAGCATAACAACAGGTCATGTGGCTGTGTCACATGACCGGCACAGTCACACCACCGTACAGGAATAAGATACCGTAATTTTGAACAAAAGCCAACACCCGCTGACATCTCTCCACGCTGCACGACACTGTAAGAGTGCCGTATGCTCCGTGCCCGAGTACCACAAGGTGTTTTGCAGGTGTCTCAGCACTCTGAACAAGAGTGGGTTAGATATGCTGGTTTGTGAACCCCCCCCAGCCGCTTTGAGAATTTTCGGAGAACAAAAGTAAGAGGAAAAAGGAAAATACAATCCCAGAAGAAGAAAAACACCAAGCATCGGACGGAATACTTGTATGGTCCCCCCGCAGGGAAAGGTGGGCAAATCAACCATCAAGAGTATAATGACGGTATCCGCTAATTTATCGTGCAGTATTTACGTGCAAGGTTTCCCCTCCACAGCGAGCCCCGGCGCAAGGAGAACCCCTCTACCAAGTTCTCCAAATTGGGGTTTAAAACCAGCACCACCCACCAGGGACGAGCCGGTATAATAAATGGTGGGTGCTGGCCATGCCGGGGCTTGGCTGTATAGAAACATTGCACTTTTGGGCGTCAACCTCCAGATCACCCACCAAGTCAGCAAATCCCTGCCGTACCCACTTCCTCTGGACCATTACGGAACTCACGCCCCCCAGGATCCCACCATTGATCATCATTTCATGCATTACCCTACCTTGCTTAACCCGCCGCGACCATCGCACCCCCCACGGCACTCTATTCGGCCTCTAGGAACATGGGTGAAAGTGGAAGAGAAGGGAGACTCACCCGATATATACCCTACCCTACCCTGCATTTCTGGTACGACGCCTGTACTATGCTCGAGGAAGCGAGAAAGGAAGGGAGGGAGGGAGGGAGGGAAAATATGGATAAATGTGTTTCCCCCGTCGAGCCGCTCGAGGTTATGATACCTGCTGCCGGGGGGGTCTCTTCGCTTTCGAGCAAGGAAGGGGTGGGGGTTGATTCGAGCTCTGGCGAGCGGCTTTACGGCTGGAGTGCATTCCGGTATGATACGAGTACTGGAAGATTGCTGCGGACTTTTACGCATACAGTACTGTGCATTGCAGATGCGATTGTCTCGGTCGATCATTGCACTTTGATATTATCGATTCCGAAAGGGTCGCCAACCTGTCGGCTCTTGAAGTTGATCGATTTTTTTCTTCTTCTTCTCGACGTCACGGTAGAGCTCAGCTTGATTTTCTAGCTGAGGGGTAAAGTCCGGGGCTGGGGCTAGAAGGGGGAAACTGGTGGAAAAAAACCGAATATTTCAGAAGTTCCAGCACTGACGATCATTTCGAAATAGATGGTTATATCTGCTTCCAAACCTCGAGCACCAAACCGCTTTACTTGTAGACGGGCCATCCGGCATGTCGACCCCCGACACGAGCAACTACCGTAACATTCGAAGAGGAGTGCAGACTCGTGGTCTGTGCCATAAACTGCGATGAATACTTCGTTTTCCTCATACTTGACAAGTTACGGAGTGAGTAGGGGATATACTCTGCCTTAACCTTTACTCTTGCGCTCCTGTTCCATCTGGATCCTTTGGTGTAGGGAATTCCGGCTACTTGTGTAGGGCCTTGGAATGCATGTCGACAACTGATAGTCTAGGGGGCTGATAGGTCTCTGCCCGACATCTGTATAGACCCCTCCACACCGTAGAAATCACCAAGGAGTAGCATTGCGAGATTGTAAATCACCCAAAATTTGCTCTAAATTATATTCTTTCACGCAAATTACGATAAATGTATATATATTATATATATATATATAATACATATAAAAATCTAGATTCCAGTACTCTCAGGTTACTGTTATGTCTACGGTGGATCTTAAAAGGAAGTAATGAAGGGGTTATCAGAGTATATTTCAATTAAACAGATATGAAGCTTATAGTGCGACTGACACCAACTGCATTAGCGTATACAAGCCATGATACTTTAAGAATCTTGATGCCCCCACCCCCACTTTTTAATCACACCTTACGAATAGATTCCATCAGAAGCGGGACCAACGGGCCCAAATGAATTAAGTTGGCAGCATTTGTGATCCGCCATACCATTTTAGCTTCCACCCAGTCTATAAGCCAGAATACAGTACCCTGTATCTACGGCACAGTACATACCCGTAAAGTTAGTGAACTTTAGTCCACAATGCACGAGATTGATGCACAAGTTGTTACGAAATTTTAGGACCCGGTGTTCAAACCTAGCCCCGTAAATTACCCATCTATGATATATTGTAACGGTTAACGGTTTACCATAATAATTTACTCAAATTTCACAACCCCTACCAAGGAGGAAAACCTCCTCTCAATATAATAATATTATGATACTTTATGATACTTAGGGGGAGGGGAAACGGTCTCACACCATGCCAAGACTAGGTTTGTTCAAGACCGGTATGATAGGGCAAAGTCTAATTATCGTCGTCCAAAGTTAGACTAGTGCTTTGTGGAGGCGGTTGAGGCGTCGTTGATATGAGCCTCATCGTTTCTTTTAGTCTTGGCGTTGGGGGAAAAAGAAAAAAAAAGAGAAAAAAAACCCCCCCACCTCCGGTCCGATGGTCCAAGTGTATTATATAATATCATATTTCGCACGATTACACCGACGAACAATCCGTGGTATGATATGTATGATGGTCTGACGGTTCTGTCGATTTGATTGGGTATGATAGGGGGTTGATATTACATTACATTTCATCATATGAACCATTGAATTCGCGGGGTAAAGTCGTTCGCTACGCAATTGTCTTTTATCATACAAGATCTGCCGGACTCGCTTCGTCTTCTGGGAGGGTGCTTGACATTGCTGGGAATCCGACGTTAAGTTGACGGGGACTGCGGTGACGGTAATACTCGAGTACGGTGGCTGGAGGGTTCTGTGGCTACGAGAGGGGTGGAAAGGGATCAAGGGGCTTTTTTTTTTTTTTCCCGGCTCTTGAGTCTAGGGGTCG
>PYWC01000002.1:480503-491510 GCA_003182015.1 Tuber magnatum | reverse complement strand
AGGGGGGGTGCTAGTGCGAGGATACTGAGGGCCGGCAAGGAGAGGTTGCGGGAGGGGGTTAGGGCTTGTGTTCTCCGGGGTATGGGTATGGAAGGGCGGGAGAGGGAGGGGGGAGAGGGGGGATTTGAGGTTGCGATTATGGTTGGGGCGTTGGGCAGTTTAGGTCGATGACTCACGGATATATGATAGAATGGGAAGGGTCATGTTGGATCACTCGTTGACTGGGGTCGGAGATTGGAAATTAGTGATTGTGTAGGTACAGTACATATCTCTCTCTTGCAGCCATAGCTGCTATCATACCATAGCTACCGTCACTACTATTCTTGGCAAACCGCTCCCCAAGCCCGCGATCCCAAGATATCTCCATTAAAAATCAAAGGGCTGGACAAAAGAGGAAATAAATATGTATATAAAAAAAACCCCCCCATCCTCCTGGTATTCTTCCTCTGAGCATCATGGTATCCTACACTATTCCCCAAGTTCTTACACAATAATCCCCAACTCCTTCGGCTTCACCGTCCCAACCAACAACTCTACACATTCAATCACGTTCTCGGGCTCGAGTAGGTGGTAGTTGGCCTCGGTTGGCTTCGACGACGGGCCGACGGTAACAGTGAATAATCTCCCCTCGGGCAAGTTTGATTGCTGGAGTGCGTGAAACATATCTATTCCTCCCCCCCCCCCGCAACCATTAGCCTCTCCCGCTCTCAGGAATCGAAGGAGTGAAGCGCACCTTCATCAGTAGTATCATCGCCCGTACAAAACACCATAGCGGGCGTGTTCTCTGCTTCGGCCACCAACCTCCTGGCTATCTCGCCCTTGTTGACGAAGCGCGGGCGGACTTCCAGGTTTGCTTTGCCAGTCATCACTTCAACAGCGTAACCTCGCTCTTTCATCACGGATTCCAGTTCCGTCATGCACTCCTTTGCTCGGAATTTGCCTAGTTGTTGGTCAGAGCGACGATAGTGCCAGGTTACCGCTACGTTTTTGGCTTCGACAAAAGAACCTATATTCACTCCCATTAGTTTTCTCCTTCCTCAATAAACCAGGAGGGCGGCGGAGTGTACCAGGAGTGCGTTCGCTATACCGGTTGAATATGTCAATACACAAAGCCTTCCACGACATGTCCATTGTCTCCGCCAGGTTGATCCATCTGTCGGAACCCGGTTCGCGTATGAAGCAGCCGTGTTCGGCGCTGAGACCCAACTCGCTAATATGACCGAGCCACTTTTCCAGGAACGCTTGGTCGCGGCCGGAGATTATCCAGACCCTGTTCCCTTCTTGCTGCGCGAGCTTCTTAATGCACCTGACGGCTTTGTCGGAAGGCGTGGCCTGGTCCGGATCGTTGACGATGGGGGTCAACGTGCCGTCATAGTCGAACATGAAGATCCGCTCGCCGATTCCTCCCGTCTTCAAGTCCTTCTCCGTCTCATTGTACATAGTGTATAATCTCTTTCTGTCGAGGGCGGGTGTGAGTGGGTGATTCTGGTTGTAGGCGAGCTCCATGGTGAGTTTTCTGAGGAAGGCGCTGTTCCACGATTGTACAGTGTTTGTGATCACGTATTCATAGAGTTTGCTTTGAAGTTTACCCCTCTCGGTGGGGGTTAGCGTGAGACAGGTTGCTATTGCGTCTGCCACACCCCTAGTATTGGTCGGGTTCACGATCACTGCATCAGTCAGGCTCTCGGCAGTTCCCGTGAATTCTGATAGGATCACAGGTCCATGTGTTTCCTGCTGACAGATGACATACTCCAACGAGGTGGTATTCATGCCATCGCGAACAGAAGTAATCAACCCCAGATTGGCGATGCGCAGGAGTGCAAAGTACTCATCCGGTTCGAGGTACTGTGGATAGTGGTGCACAGGTGAATAATGTAGAGACCCATACTTCCCGTTGATGTGAGAGACAAGTTCGGCAACCTGATGCTCAATGGTTGAGGATTGGGAGAGCGACGACGGGGAAGTTACTTGTATCAATACAACCTTGACGCAAAGTCAGATGCTATTTCCCAACTGACTCCTTACCCATTGGAATGTGACCATACCTGACCAATGAATTCCGGATACCTCTCCAGTAACATTTCGAAAGCCCTCAGCTTGTGCACTACTCCGCGAACACTATCGAGCCTATCCCTGCCAACTATAACGTGCATACCCTCATATGCCTTTCTGATAGTCTCCATCTTCGCCGCCACATTGGGCCCCTCCGCTGATTTGAGAACCTTCTCCGCATCAATTCCAATTGGCAAGGCCTCGACTGCACAATGTGCACCAAATGCATTGACACCTGTGGCTCGCCCCTCTCTGTTCGAGCTCTCCGTCAAATTCAATAGCTTCTTACAGCACATGATGAAATGCAGCTTATAAGTTTCCGACTGAAAGGCGACCATATTTGAAGCGAGCATTCCCGCGAGGATTGGCTTTCTCCTCGGGAGGACGCGGAAGATCTCACTCGTCGGCCAAGGAGCATGGACAAACAATCCAATATAAACGTCCTTGCCAAGGCGCTGGCGTAGAAGTTCTGGGAGAATGAGTAGGTGGTAGTCGTGAATCCAAATAATGTCCCCCTCTCTGTAAACTTTGATAATTGCATCTGCAAAGGCATCACTAAAGAGGCGGTAGTCGCGCCACCAAGCTCTCTCCTTCACAGCAGCTTCCTCCTTCGATGAAACGTGTTGCGGGAGTATGTAGTGGAACAATGGCCAAATCACTAGTTCGAAGTTAGTATCCATGATATTTTCAATGTTCGCCTAAAGACAAAATACCCCTCTCAGCATAATCCCTCCACCGGTCAGCTCCAGCAATGGGCAACCCCTTCTCATCATCGCCCAACCAGACAGGCTTGATATCGCCCCACCCGGCCTCCTTACCCCTCTCCGCGAGTGCTGTCTCGGCGACTTCCTTGTCCCTTTTACTAATCCTGATCATTTCATCTTCCTCCCCCCTCCCGTACACCCCCTTCATGGTCATCCTATTCGTACCATCATTAATCACGGGAACGGGCGGAGGAACATGATAACTCTTAGCCCTCTTCAACCCTCCGGGCTCAATCATGCTTCCAGACCCCGAGCCACCTCCGACCTCCACATTTGCCTCCCCCTCCAGTTCCTGAACCTCTCCGGTCCAACCAACGAGCACCCTCTCCCAGCCGCCATCACCGAGCCTCTTGAGAGAGTCATAGAGCGCGGAAGAGCCTCTTCTATTGCCAACCTCCCACTTTCCCCCATGACGATAGCCAAGTGTGTAGGGCAAGAAGCACGCAGCAGAGATGACACGGCCGGTGAGAGGCAATCCTTGCGGAGCATCTGCAGGAGCGAATGTCTTTGAAATTGGTGTTTCGTGAGTGAGTGGGGGTGGCTTGTGCGGTTTGTTTGAAGTGAAAGTGGGAATTCGCTGTAATAGCAGCGCCTCAAGGGGCGGCGCATTGGGAGAGCTAGCCTCCTTCATGTTCTTTGACATATTTATTGAACGAAGGTGAGTCAAGGAGGAGAAATGAGAGTGAAAAAGGTGAAAGGTGGAGGGGAGGAGGAGTGGAGGAGGAAAGAAAGGGAGAAGGGGAGAATTTACGTCATTGCTCTCCAACAGACCCTCCTCCCCAACTCTCTCTCTCTCTCTTTTACACCTCCAGTTACTCGTTAAATTATATTTCCTTCTCCTCCTACAGCTATTCTCTAGCAAGTTTACTCATTAGGTGATTTCCAACAACCCACAGTTTCTTTATTCCAGACTGCTGCTGCTGTGATCGCTCTCTAGCACTCATGCTACCGACCTATCAAGACACGCTACCGGTAAGTCACTCCACGAGCCATCCCCCCCAGCATCTCTGCAGCAACCCGTTCCGATCAGAGAACCAACTTAAACTATCGAAACTTCAGCCCCCCGGGAAAAGCGGGAGGGCGCAGTGAGAACGAATAAAAGACCTCAGTGTTGCGGCACATGATAACATCCAGGTAATTGAATCATCCTACAGGTGAGCATTAGGTATCAATCCTAGCCCACGTGTATGCTATGTGAGAATTTGACTTTTATTTTCCCATCCGCTCACTCCCACAAGTGACGAAGCCCTTCTCGCGAACCTGATGGAACAAAAAAGCTAAGAAAAAGGAGGAAATAAACATTGGTGGGATAGTAAGAGGAATCGCCGAGATACGAAACGATTGGTATGATCAGTCAAGGAAAACATATGAGACGTAAACATCAATCCCAAAGGAACAACCATAGCCCGGGGCTTCCCTCATTCGAACACTCAGGACACCAGATCCAATATTTCCTTTACCGCATAATTTCCTCAAAGATAAGCACTAAAGGGAGGGGGGGAAAGTTAGCTCCAACATCGTCCTCGTGAAGGATATCGAGGAAAAAAGGCTTACTCTTCAGCTGCTCTTTACTCAACTCATCCTTTCTTCTATCAAAGTCAAAGAACTCATCGGGAATTGGTGGTGCTGTGGGCTCATCCTCAGGGTCATGGTAAGGCTCAAGGTAAGGGTGCTTCAAAGCATCCTCGACAGTAATCCTCTTCGCAGGGTTAAACGCCAATAATTTCTCTAAAAGATCCAGTGCCGAGGCGGATGTCTTGGGGAACATGGCAGAGAATGGAATTCTTTTCTTGAACGGAAGCGAGCGAATGTATTCACGCGCACGACGAGATTTGATTCCGTAGTAATCCTCCATGGTAGGTGTTCCAAGAACGTCCAAAATCAAAGTGAGTTGGTGATGATCTGCCGAACCACCGTTAAGAAGTATTCAAGCAAATGGGGTATGATGTCACGCACAATCCTTTCCCGGGAAGAGAGGTTTTCCACTCAGCATCTCTGCCAAAATACAACCCACGCTCCAAACATCAATAGCCTTGGTGTATTCCTTGAAGGTCAACATGATCTCTGGAGCCCTGTACCATCTCGTAGCAACGTATTCAGTCATAAAACCAGAATTGTCCTCGGTGCTGGCGGCGGATCGGGCAAGTCCAAAATCACAAACCTTCAAATCACAGTTTGCGTTAAGCAACAAATTCGAAGGTTTGAGATCTCGGTGCAAAACGTTGGCCGAATGCATGGCTTTCAGCGCGCGTAGGGTCTGGTAAATGAAGTACTGGCAATGGTCATCCGAAAGATCTTGCGTACGGATCACACGATGCATATCAGTTTCCATAAGCTCCTATTCCCCGCTATCGGTCAGCAGTGGTAAGCCACTATATCCATCAGGTATACGAATCACAAACCTGGATGAGATAGACTTCGGTAAAGGTCTCGTAGTTCCTCGGCTTCTGAATATCCAGAATGCTGATAATATTCTCGTGATTGAAGTATCTCAACAACTTCATCTCGCGAAGTGTCCTCAAACAGAACATACTATGATCGAACGGAGTAATCTTCTTAATCGCGACCTTTTGGCCCGAGGGTTTGTGAAGTGCCGAACTGGTCGGGTAACCGTCAGCACCTCCACCGGATCGGATGAAATATAAAAAAAGCATACCACACTACTCCGTAAGCTCCTTCGCCGACAACATCCTGGATCTCATACTGGTCGCTGACATTGAAGGAAATTTTTCTTGAAGAAGAATTATGTCTAGACATGGCTCTTCCCACAGTTCCTTGCAAATGCCGGTTCGCGAGATCTTATAACGGGGGTTCGTGCTGGGAGGAAAGGTGAGAATAAAGGGAGAAATATCTCAACTTCCTTTCGTTAAAAGGGAGTGGGGGTGTAGGGATGAAAAAAATAGTTCCGGAAGCGAGCCTAGCACTAGGATAATCTGAGGCAGGATAGAACCTCTAATTCACAGGCATAGATCCCAACATGTCAGCTTGCTGGAATTGCTACAAAGCGGCATGGCGGAAGGACCTACAGGTGCTTGTGAGAAGTCGGGCAGAGAGGGAAGCGTTGATGATTTACAATATCAATCCAAATTGTGGGCAAGAACGGACGAGCGGGTAGTAACCTGCAAAATAAGAGGGATGCCCCCGTCAAATAACGAGTGTTCTAGTTATAAAGTCAGAAACCGGTAAACGAAGGGAGATCTCTATGAGAATAAGAATAAAGGGGGGAGGGGGAGGGGAGGGGAGTGGGAGAGGCAAAGGAGAGGGAGAAGGAAGGAAGAAGGTGAATATGGGAGTAGGGATAGGGAAGGAGGCGGAGCAAGTAACAGTAGGTGTGGGGAGGGAGGGGGTGAGAGTTCGATCAAAGAGAAATCCCAATAGCAGGCCCGGTTCACGGCGCAGACTGAGGGACTTGTATTGTTTACCGAACAGCAAGAGCTATCAGACCCCACTATCTCGCAAAACCCGAACAAGGAGGGGGGGGGGGGGCACAAGAAGGAGCGAATGAAAAGAAGAGTGGACGAATGGGAACACGGGATGAAAGCTACAATGCGGAGATAAACAGCGAAGGGGTCCTTTCCTCAAAATGTGTGATGCGCGTGCGGAGTAGATGGTAATGAGAGTGGAAAGAAAAACAAACCTCGTACTGATGGGGATAAGTAGTGTAAATGGTTGTTGTGGAAGAGTACTCGCAGAGTGTTCGGTGTGTGTTGCTAGGCCGGAGCAGAGTAGTGTTAGGAGAGGATGGCGGGGGTGTTGATATCCTTGCCTCCTTCGTTCCGTGACCTGGACTCCCTCTTTTGGAAATCGGATTCCTCTCGGCTGCCCGCCTCCGCCACGCTCAGCCCTTGTTCGAGAATTTGCCCGGTAGATGAGAGGAGGGAAGTGTCTACAAGTATGATATGATACAGCTTGTCAATCGCCGGAGAGGATGAATATTAGAGGGAAAGAAAGAGAGGGTGAGGAAGCGGCCCGAGTATGATACGAAAGGATTAAAGGATTAAGGGTTTAAGGGTTTAGGGGATGAAGGGTTGGGGACTCACTTTGAGCTCTTCGGTCCCGTTGCGTTGCTAGTTGTGAAGCGGTTGATTGTTTCACGCAGCTTCGTCCTCGCGGCTTCGCTCGCTGGCGTTGTCAGAAGTCGACTCCGCCACTGTTGGGTCGTACGACGTACGATATGATACCCGCGCTAGCGCCCCAGTCAGCGAAATCCCGGCGACACAATGAATATGATACAGTAGGTGGCCGAGAATTTCCTGTCAACTCTCAAAGAAAAGGGAAAGGGGAGGAGGGAAGGGAAGGGAACCACCACCTTTGAATGAAACCTCTGTATCGTGAAGGTGTAGGGGAACGGTGGAGGTTGAGAAGAAGAAGGAGGGGGACTCGCCAACCCAGCCCAGTGAGGGGTTGCCAGACAGCGAAATAGGAATGGACAACGAACGACAGCGGGGAAAGGAAAAAGAAAATGGTATCCAATTTCTCCGATCTTGTTTCGGATGGGTACACGGCAACTGAAAATTACTGCGCCGGTACCTGTACTCGAGTACTGTACTCGAGTACAGTACCCTACCGTCCTCAACCTTTAATTTACCCAATTGACCGGCGTCTACAATACCGGTTCCCCACGGAATACACACTCGGTCTCCATACGCGCCCCATAGACCCATTTTCGGCAATGAATGCGGCACGTGGTGACACACCTTGCCCCTTGTGTTCATCCCCTGGACAAAAGGTCTCGTTTTGAGAGCCCCGTTCTGGTTCGGAACAATGTTATTCCAACTCCTCACGTGACTCACGAGTGAGGATTGGTGATGTTTTCCTGCCGGCGGGTTTGGCTAATAGTGATCTGAAGCCGGGATAATCATGAATCAACTACGGTGGCACTTGGTTGTTCCGGATGGCCAGAATCCAGGATATACTGGTGGATAAGAATTTCATGAGGACAAATAAGACCTTGTTGAGGGGTGGGGACTGGATGAAAGGCATCACAAACAAGCGGCAATTTACAGTACTCGTGTCCGGCATGAAGTATCTGAGGGCGAGACACGCTTTTTTCGCTGGTAGAGTGGTTGTAATACAAGCCGTATATTCAGATACTTATCGCCGTATACGAGTAGACAGACATACATTGCTGGATCTTTTCCCCCCCCCCCTTAGGTTCGCAAAACTTTCATGCGCATGGAAACAGAAAGCTGTAAGAATCAACTAGAATCTGAGTGCCAATCTATAGAGTCCCTGGACTCCTCGGCACCAAGACAAACAGTAATAAACACCGAGGGGTCCGGATACTTCGCGAATCAGCGAGCAAAGCCGTCGTGAGCAGGGGGCCCCGCTAGAAGTGAGAGGAGAATTTGACTCATAGTGTGCTCCCCGGAAGTGGACCACACACCACGCTTATCGCGCACTGTGGCACCTGCAGTGCTGGACGCTGGACCGGCATCGGGTGAAAACCCAGTGCAATGGGGTGCGATTGTATACGGGACGGCAGATGTCTGATCGACACAAAATAACAGCATTTAAACTGCACTCAGATTGGTGTTCGTGCTCTGCCCGATGACGTAGCAGCTAATGGACCAATGGATCAAAGTCGAGTAGTAGAAGTGAAATGGGTGCGCTTTACTCACTGCAAGCTGATCTCAAGCTCATCGGGACGCGCAAATTGGGGATTCCAAATTGAGCTGTGTTAACATACCGGTAGTGCAAAATTGTTCGGAATGGTATCCTCGAGAAGTGCGGATACCGAGATCCATCAAAATACGGTGGTGGGCGAACCGTACCCCATTTCAACAGGCGGAAAGTCTGATTGAACCAGGACACGGATGGTTAGAGAGCAATCCAGTTAGAAAAAGAAGAAATAGCGCGAACGGCGTCGAGCCACGGCAAAAAGGGTAGCGTAGCGCGTGGGAAAGGTACCGCCTCCATTGTAGCACGAACGCTATCATCCCCACAAATCAAACCTTCGTGGATCCGGATGGAAGAGACGTCCGGGCTCCAGGAGCAGATGGGAAAATATCCGCCGAATCACTATAAAACCAAATGTAACCAGAACTCCCTGCGCGAGTGATGTTCGATGACACGCAGCCAACCATTACCCAACGAACCTCCAACCTTCCAGAAATCCAGCAGGCACGGGTAACGCCCCACGACTAACTTAGAAGCCAATTGACGCGGAGCAAGAGTAAATGAACAAATGAACAGATATTCACGCACCAATACCGTGAAACATGCAAATGCGGACGGCCAGCCGCGGATATTTGTACAAAGCTGCCCCCGAGGGAGGGAGTAAGAAAAGTTCTCCCCTTTACCCATCTGGAGGCGTTGACAAGGGATTGCTTGCTCTGGATCTGCAGTGAGATCGGGAATTTCGGCCATTAATCACGTCATCTCACTCGAATGCAGAATGCGATGGTTGGGGGAAAAAATGTATCATAGAAGGAGGAATGCACCACTTTCTGATTCTAGAAGAAAGAAGCCTGAGCCGTAGCTCGTATCGGACCGTGAAGGCGAACCCCTCAGAACGTGGCAGGCATTATCCCTGCCGGGGTGAAAAACAAGGTCTGGGCGAGATCGAGCGAAAGCAGTTGCGTAGGAAAAAAAAAGAGGACGCCCAAAACCTGCATTGCATCCCGCATCACACCATATTATGGGAACAGCATTTGATGTCCGCTACACACGAATGAGGTGTTTATGGCATTCGCCCTATCTCGGGGAACGGACTCGGTGCATTGATGAACTGTTAACATAAAAATATTATTATGGAAGTTTTTTTTTTTTTTTTTTTTTCAAGAAAACAAAAAAAAAAGGAAAAAGGAAAAAAAGAGGTCTCAGTGCTACGTACGGTGGGCAGTGGGGAACACTAAATATCGTCAGTCCCAACCCTTGGAGGTGGGGACTACCTGTGACCTTTCAGCGATTCCTGTCGAGCTGCGGGACAAGATTCAGCGCAAGCGCAGATAACAGGGACCAGGAGCAGCAGGGGATATGGGGTTCCAGTCAGCTCGTGATATCTTGTGCCACGGTGTGACACGCGCTTGTCGTGTTACCCGTTCCGAGGAAATTGGTGGCGGAGGCAGGTGATGTTACGGTGGCGGCATTGTACGGTACCGGTACTCGAGTAGGATACAGTAGCGTACCGGTACTGTACTGTACATCGGATCATTCCAGACTCTACCGGTATCCCTACGGTCTCACGCGGGGAAAAGCACAGATATCCCACTCTGCAAATACGGTACGGTAGGGGTACAGCAGACACCCGGGAGCACGGCTGACTCCCTCTCTTAATGATTGTGATAATTGTTATGATATTTCGGCTAGGTGGTCTCGAGTGTCGATGGGTCAAGCTGCAGTATCATACCCGCAGGGTAGTCTACCGTAGGGTTGCAATGTTATAGTTTTCTCCGAGGAATCAGGGTTCCAAACGATACCGGCATGAACGGGCGCATGGGTGACACCGGTACTTTCGTACGGGACTCCCGAGGATGAGAGTTGTGATATCCATCGGCTACGGGGGAATTACGGGTAAGTTAGGCATGATATGGCCTGATCCCACCGACCGGGTACCGGTGGGATGAAGAGATATTATAGACTCTATGGTGGGACATGACGAAGGGGAACAAGTAGGCGAGTCAAGTGGAGTGTTTTTTTTTAGAAGCGGGGGAAAAGGGACACGGGGAGAGAGAGAGAGAGAGAGAGAGATGAGGTGGCACCGGTATACGGCGCTCGCGGCGCTCGAGTATAATATTAGTAACTCGAGTACTTGTACCGGTATCATGCGGAGGGGAAAAAAAAGGTCTCAGATAGGAGCAGCATATTGTTACGTCATACAGGAATGAGTTTTGTTGGATGGGCTTATCGGCACTTGCACGTTACCCAGCGAGGCGGGATTGCGAGATGTCCCGTGGGAGGGGGTTGTGTTGTTACTTGTACGAGTATTATGATGGCGAATCATGGCTATTATTTTCCCTCCGCTCGTGGTACGTACTCGAGCACCGTACTGTACCGGTACTGTTTTGCTCACCGCTATTACTTCCGGGGAATAACGAGTGGGTGGGATATGTTGTTGAGCTATCCTTTGAGTTTGGCTTGGTCTTCTATCTGTGCATCGCCATTAGTAATGATTGGCATGGACCATGGAGTTGGGGGAGAAAGAGGAGGGGTGCGGATGGAGGGGGGGAAATGGAGGCAGGCTGGAGGG
>PYWC01000002.1:467900-479875 GCA_003182015.1 Tuber magnatum | reverse complement strand
CCTACTGGGAAGGGGGGTAAGAAAGAAAAAAAAAAAAACAGTCAGAAAAGTCACTGAACACGGCTGCCCTAAGGACACCCTACTCGTACTCGAGTACACTGTTGTGCGGTATCATGCCGGCACGGTTCGTTGCTGCCACCACCACCGTTATATCAACTGTCGTGCGGTATCGCCTCCTAATCTGCTCCTTCCCTCACTCCATCACCAACTTCTACCTCCATCGGGCTACGGAAACTCCCTCGGCTCCTGCGCACTCTTGTTGGGCCGGTTCTGCATTCCCTTGTACCACACTCTCTTGATATTCTCCTCGCTCCCTGTCTGGCCCCCACTGAGACAACCTGCGAGAAGAGTGGAACCGACACAGACCCAGCGGAGATGGACCAGCAACCGCCAATCTCGCGTTTACCTCCTGAGCTTCTGATTCGCATTTTAACCTTCGTCGGTTTGACCGGTGGCCCGCCCGCTTTGAGGTCGTGTCTGTTGGTATGCAGGGTTTTCTACGGCGCCATTGAGGACCCTGCGCTCGACAAGTATTCGCACATATCCCCTTCCGAACTTTAAGCCGGCCCGATTTGCTCATCTTGTCTTTAGGCATATCTACGGGGCCGCTGCCTTTTCGCTTTTATCTCGTGATCCGTTGCTCTTCCCTCCACCAACCCTCTCGGGAACCCGCGTACCGCCCGCCCCCATCACACCTTCTACCCAGAAGCAGACCTTCAAGGCTTTGACTCGTACCCTGTTCCTGTCCCGTCAGAAATTTCCCCCCGACGTACATTGTGCATCTACTACGCATGTCCCGGAAGTATGTCATGCAACCCTGTACGGACCTAACCCCGGGAACCGTGACTTGCAGATTGAGGACGCTTTTTGCACAGCTACGCTTTCCAAGAATGAAATGACTGCGGGTGCACTGCCGCCTCTATCAGTGGATCCTGCGGGCCGAAAAGTAGTGCGAATAATTGATTTCGTTCACTCGTGCACCGAGGCCTCCCGAACCTTTTATAGTATCGCGTATGTTGGTGCCAAGACGTGCGGCTGGAGCGATTCTCTTCCTCCAGGAAGCGATACCACTGCTCGCCAAGGAGAGACTGCGAGTTGGATACTGTTTTCTGACGATCCCAGGAGCTTTCCATTGTCGCGCGATCAGAATACGATTACTGTTCAACGAGCCGCTATTGTTGGAGGGGCACCCCCGGATCGCCCCGGATTCCCATTTACTTCCGAATCGCAAGCACTCCGGATAATAGAAGAGGAGGCAGAGGGCTCCAAATTGTCGAGAGCGTTTGAGGCACCTGTGCCACCAAGCCTGGTAGAACTGGCCGAGCAGGAGCGGGTTAAGAGCCCGTTCATCAGGCCCGTCGATCATGATAGATTTATTAATTCTCAGAAATGGGGCCCCCCGGGAAAGAGTATCCATGCGAGCATATATAAAGCATTTGGAGCACAGGATCCGAAACTGAAACATGAGTCAAAAGATCAGAGTAGACGGGATGTCTCACCAGAATCGTGGCTGACATCTGAGAATATTATCTGGACCATGGATAAAGTGGCGGACACAGGGCTCGTCGCGTTTGGGAAGAGCCTTTTGCATTCGGACACAAACCTGAGATTGGTACCAAGGCTTGTCAAAAAGCAAGTGGAAGTTGCGGCGGTGGAAAGACTCGCGATGGTACGCTCGGACAAGAACGAGGTCGTCGTCAATATGGAATGGAAAATGCCTGGTAACATTAGGGATCTCAGTCTTGATTCTGCCACTACCGTTGATTTCGATGAAATGTGGGATGACGATGTGGGAGACATTAGAGGGTGCTGGGAATTCAAGAGTTGTGGGCCTTATCTTGTTGTCTGTGATGACAACAGCGGACGTCGCTCTTCAACTGTCAGCTGTTTCGCCGGACGAGTGCCCAAAGCCTCCGGTCCACCTGGGAAGCCTTCATTGCCTACGTCTGCCTCAGATGTTAAATGGCAACGTAGGATGGTCGTTAAGCCTTCCGTTTCGTCTGCCGAATACTGGCTGGATAATGACGGTCTTGCAATCAATTCTTCCGTCTGCGCCTATTCTACACGACGCCACATCACGCCGGCCACTAGCTCCAGTCCTGAGAAGTACCGTGCTGTAATGGAATTTCATCTCTTGAGCTTAAGGACTGGAGATACTGTTAAGATACTTAATCTTGCGGAAGAGGAGCGCGATATCATTCGCCAGTGTTACATGTGGTGCTCTTTTGCTCTTGGCGACGGTCTTCTCATTGCTAGTGTCGGGGGTTTCGGTAGTGCTGCGCTTCTTACAGATGAAGATGGTTACTGGGCTCATACAGGTGGCAGGAGCCGCTATGGGTATGAAAACGTGTTTGTCTGGGATCTCGGCAGTGAGCCTGATCCCACTTCGGACGTCGTTCCAGCTGCCGGACCTTTCCGTGGCGATATCAGAGGCGAGGCCCAAATGACCAGGCCTGCGTCGCGTATTCCTGTTCCGCAGGGCTGGGGCGACTTGGACAAATACGTAGTCTTGTCCGGTTGCGGCCGCTACCTTGGCGTGACGGCAGGATGGAAAACCGCTGTGTGGGATTTAGAAGAGAGATCCTTTGTTGGAGTTTGGCATATCGAGGGTACTGGTGAGTTGCTGCCCTCCTTTCGGCCACCTTGTCCCCCGAGCTAATAAAACCAAGATAACCTTGAAGCTTCACTACCCGGTTCTGAAGATGAGTTTCCTGCCTGGAACGGTCTCTGGATCAAATGGCGTGATGTTGTCCATCCAGAAAACGCCTCCAACCCCGATCCTGTTGCTTCCGGCATGTCGTACATCGGTGCCCGCGACCTCCGCTGTGCTATTGGCGGGGTGGACATGGAGATGGACAGGAGTGATGTCTGGGTGGATGAATTTGAGTCTGACTATGAAGAGGGGGATGACTCGGTGAATGAGTTCGAATCCGACTATGAAGAGACGGATGACTCGGTGGCTGAGTCCGCGTCTGACTATGAAGGGGGGGGTGATAGCACGGGTGAGGAGAGTGGCGAGGGTAGTAATTACACCGTCTTTGGTCAATGGAACTGGTGGGGGCTCGGGGCATCTCTACGGCAGGAAGGCGGAGAGGCCAGCAATGCCGAAGCTCCCGCCGAAACACCTGTCACCAATGCACCCCAGGACTTTGCTGAAGTTCTCGGGAGCGATGGCGGGGACGTCGGATACATGGGATGGGCCAGTTGACTCGTGGGGTGTGTCCTTGCGTACTTTTATCTTCATTACTCTATGGCTTGAGACGTGAGGAGATGGATACCCTTATCTTTTCAAAATCGCTGGGGACGAGCGGGATCGGGGATGTGCGATTTTTTCACAAAAAAATAAAGTTACAATGGAACATTTAACCGGGTGTGTATAATATATGGGATCTCAATCGGGTGGCCGGGTCCTTCTTTCCTTCCCTGTGCCGCTTGCTTGCCTGCTTTACTTTCCTGATATTGGGGGGTGCAATACGGACAGATTCTTTTTTCTTATTTTTTTTTATTTTCAAAAGAGAGAAAAAAGAAGGCCGGGTTTTCAGAAGGGCAAAGTTGGGCGATAAGTAAAGGTCATTTATTATTCATGGGCTGTCACTCGTGTTGTTTCCGGCTTTTGACTTTATGCTTGATGTAAACCCGGGTTGGAGATTCTGTGAACGCAGCAGCCAACAGGAGGTTATGTATTATATCGTACCGGAAATGCTCAGGCTTTCCAAGTACGGATGATGGGTTTTATGACATCCCGTGTTTCTCTACACGCAGATGGTCTTTGTTCTCCCCATAAAAACAATGGGTATAGTACCATATATCCTACTCTGAATCTGATTTTCAGTAATTGTTACTTTTAGGCTGCTATTATAATAATATGCGTATTCTGTGATGCGATGTTGATGATTCGCTATCGATGGCAAGCTAAGGGCTGTGTTCATTTATTTGCTTGTTTATCTTTGTCCTCTCATTGACAGGTATTTCTCTACCTGGTGTTTGAGCTAAATTCAAAGCGTGTAAGGTATGAGAGTAGAATATTAACTTGGCGGTAGAAGAAATTGAAATCGGCAAGGTTTTTCCACATGAAATGATCGCGGCCACGGCGTCCGCTCGGTGCGGGGACCTCGCAAAAGTCAAGTGATTTTTGAGACGGTGCGGTTTGAGGTGGAGATTCATCCAATTGAGTACCTTGTTTTTGAAGATTGTTCTAGGAATTCTGGACTCTCGGGTTCTGGATAATGATTTGGAAAAGAAACACAGCGGAAATGGGGAAATTTGTAGGAGATTTTCAGATTGTGAATGTGCATAAATTTAATTTTTTTGGAATGCCTGGCCTTCGGCGACCATGTCCTCTGGTTTTCCGGCAAAGTGGGTTTGTATTTTCTGCTACTTGTGGGCTTCAATTCTGGTCTTATAAGATGTGATACACTTTTAGCTTTGGGTTTTTCTTTCTTTCTATGTTTTTCAATTCAGATTTAACCTTATACCTTCATGATAGTCCACTATTAACTGTTTCAGTCTACAATATAGCAACAGACATCAATATTATTAATTATGCAATATAAATACAAGAAGAACAGAAAATAATAATAATAGAATAACAAGTGAAAAGTAAAACAAAATTATGATTGAATCTTTGATATTGATAATTTTAAAATAAAATAGTATAGTCACACGACGCTTATATATATATATATTGGTGTTGGTTGATGCAGATACAATTGGGTATAGAACTAAAAATGAATTAGAGTATGAGGGTATTATAGAAATAGGTTCACAAAGAGGAAGCAGTCAGGAGCACTGAAGAATAATATAAAAGTTGGATTGGGGACAGAAAAGAAAAAGATTAAAACGGTATCCATAATTTGCCGAAAGGGAGACATTATCCGATACATCCACACAAAACTTGTCGAGGATGCAACTTCAGACAAGATGGACAAAAGATTGGAGGCCAGAATTGGAGAGAAGATTTTGGAAACTGTCTTGGAGATGTAAGTAGGATTGATGGAATGTGGAGTCCTGTTGAAGATATTCGCTGATAGATATAATCTAGATTTCTGCTAGTCTCTTCGAATCTTGATGTGATCCTACTGGAGACTAGCATTCCTCAGCAGAGAAAAAGGCTCCGGGATCTCTATTCATGTATGATCACTCGGGAAATGATCACTGCGCTAAACCATATGGGCTTGTAAACTTCGAGGGCGCTCCGGGGAAATTTGTGCAGGAACAAGTTTTCCTGATATCATTAGTCAGCTTTCACAGAGAATAAAAGTTGTTTTCTCCCACCCTCTCCCTCTGACTCCTATTTTTCCTTATCTAACTGCTATTATTTGAAAAACATTTTCCTCCCCTTTACTAAATCTCAATCCATTTTTTTATCAAACCCAATCTATTTCCGAACCCTTTTCCTATTAAAGAGAATAATGGGATGGTAATAGGGCTGGCTTATACTAAGATCAATGGAAATGGAAACCACAGGGATAAGGTGTTCAGAGTCAAGAAGTCTTTGGTAAGCGGAGCTCAATCAATCGGCAGGGTGTGAGTTAGAAACTCTGCGAGTCCCATGACCGCTTACGCCAATAAGCTAGGCTGCTCCCTACTACTCTCCATACAACAAATAGAAAACCAGGTACCCGCCCTTGAAGAGGCCCTAAAAGTAGAGGTTGAGGCCCGAAAAGAGGCTACTGAAGCTCTAGAGGAGAAGACCCAGGCACTGACTCATGAAGTCACCATTTTCCATCCCCTCAAGGGAACCGCTATTGATATTTGGCAATGCTTTTTTGCCACCTATCGTCAAAGACAAGATGTACTGCGAATTGACAATCCTTACATCATTGGTTCTGCAAACTTGCAAGCTCATGCCTGTGATATGATCTTGGACATTTACCTTTTTAAGAATCACTTGATTAGTTTTGAAGAGAATTTTTCAGACCTATACTCTAACCGGTACAGGTACTAGGTTATGTTTTATGTTTTATTTTATAGTATCACTTGATACTTGTTATGTTTCAAAGGTATCGCTTGATACTTTTAATGTTTTATGTCTTGTTTTATAGTATCATTTGATACTTGTTGTATTTTAAAGGTATCACTTAATACTTTGAGTATTTTATGTTTTGTTACTAGTATCCTTTGATACTTATTATGTTTCAAAGGTATTGCTTGATACTTTTAATGTTTTATGTTTTCTTTTATAGTATCATTTGATACTAGTTATATTTCAAAGGTATCACTTGATACTTTGAATGTTTTATGTTTTATTTTGTAGCATCACTTGATGCTTGCTATGTTTCAAAGATATTATTGGATGCTTTGCAAGGAGCTATGTTATCGCTCATGCTGGAGATGAGTGAGAACTTATGTTTTACCCCTGATCTCCTATTATACCCCTTCAAAGCCTTCTTTAGTCTACACAGCTCTCGCCTCTTGCCCAGCAAGTAGGCCACCTGTTACTATCGTACTCAAAGCGTGATTAACACCCTAGGTGTAAACACGTTATATATTAGGTATGTCCTGGCCTCAGGCTAAACAACATCTTGGCATGCTTGTTTATTACCCCACACTCTACAAGACTGTTTGCACTTCTAACCATGACCGCCATTCCAGTCTGAGCAGCTTGTCAATGCCATAAACGTGTACTGTAATGGGCATTATGAATTCTTGTCTGGGGTGGAGGTTCAAACAGGAGGCTGAATTTCGACACCTTGTCAATACAACCATTTGTAGATAGAGTTTGGGCTTCTTGCTAGGGGGATTAGGTATCCTATTCCTAATTGGTGCAATTCAGTTGTTGTATCCAAGAATCTGGATGGAACTAAGAGGGTGACTCAGTTGGCAGATGTCTTGAAGCTAAATTTCGCCCTGATCACAATAGACTGAAGGCGTAAAGAGGGTAGTACTACAATCAAAAAGAATTGAGAATATCTTCTCCGCTCTATTTATCTAATGCTTGTAAACCCACTTAACATGGATATTCTAAGAGATTCTCTATGATATTACCCAACATATCACTAAAGTTCCATGGTGTTCAAGTCACATATCTTGAGGTGTGGCAAAAAATAAGATCATGTGGCTCCAATAATATAGCTCTAGTACTTTAAAGCCTGATCTTATCTATTATAGGAAAGAACTAATAGCTGGTTCTCCTCCTATTTCACTGTCACTCATAGTCAGTGGAAGCAAGTATGATGTGGAAGCAAGCATGACGCCCCATAAAAAACAGTAGGTTTTTTTCAAAACCTATTTAGTTCTAATAGGTTTTTATACTACTAGTTATTTACTGTATCTCTGGATTTATATATAAAATATATAGTATTAAGTAAATACAACAAAATCGGTATTTATTGAAATAGAATTAGCTGATTGATTTGAAGAATGAGAATCCCATTCTTCAGCAAAATCATCATCATAATCAGTCTTACTGTTTCCAAGTTCCATCTCTTCTGTATGTCCTTTCTTACCCAATTCTTTCCTGATATTATATTGAATCTTGTCCTCTTCACCATCACCTTCAATAACCAGTCCTTGTTGATCAGCTATTGGCTCTAATGCCAATAAAGCATCTAATAAGTCAGGTGGGGCTTGGAGTGACTCCAGATCTTCAGGAGTGGGATTTTTCTCTAGGTCCATGATCAGAACTAAGAGCTCTGCAGGAATAATACCACCACTTGTCACAAGTTCTCTTTTAGATCTTTTTTGTTCCCGTACTGCCTTTTGAGCCTCAATTCCCATGTGATGCAATGCAGCTTTTACCTTGTTGATAGCTACTTGAATATTCTTCCCAGCTTTTCTGATTGCTGCTGTATTCTCCTTTTCCACTTTTTCCTTTTTTTCTTGCTCTTGTTGCCTGTATCATAATAATACTGCCTTTCCAAATAATATGATAGGAATTTCTTTTTCCAGTTTCCTGCTTCTGAACATGTCACTGAATATTATGGTACAAATTATGTTGTAGTTGCGCTTGGGTAAGGAGAATTTGTGTTCCATGAGCCTATTTTTGAAATTATGCCTTTGAGGTTGGGCTAAAGATTTTGGCTCGCTTAATCCATTTCCCAAAACCTTACTAAGAATCAAAATAATTGCTAGGAAACTCAGGAAGATCTAGCTGATCAAATGCTTGACCTGATTCTGTATTTGGCCCAACTTCCATTTCACTATTCTGCCTATTCTGAGGACTACTACTTCCTTCCATACTCTTCTGGCTCTCATTATTGTAAAGTGGTGTCTTCTTTACAGCTTTAAAATAGGAAACAGGAAATATTCTAGAATCCTTAAAGGAATTCTTAATCGTATATGGCTGGAATGTTTGCTGACGGATTGAGTGCAAGTTACGGAAGAAGGAGGTGATGGTATACTTCATATCAAGAGAGTGTAGAGTATGATGAATAGCCTTGTTATGGTAGTGTTTCCCTGGCCGAATGACACCTGCATCAGGAGGGTGCAGTACCTGGGTAAGATGAGAGGGAAACCCAAAAGGAACAATGTGATTGTCCGGACATTTTATAGTAGAGTCATCTTGTCAGTGGGTGGTATGGCTATCGAGAAGGAGAATATGCCAAGGTTCATTGAGACCAGCACCACCATGCTTGATAAAGTCATCAGGTCAAGGAAGAGCAATATCTTCATTCGTATAGCTAGTTTGTGACACAGTGATCACTTCAGCCCCTGTCAGGTTATCATAGATTCAGTTTTCCATGATCTTCTGCCCTGGACAGATAACTGCTAGGGGTGGTAGACTTCCATCTGCACATATGACCTCAATAATCATAATAGACTTGCGATTCTCAGGACTGGCAGTATAAAGCTCCTTTAGGTCTTTAAGAACAACCACAATCTCTATAGTAGGACATCCAATTCTTACATCTGACTCATCCATATTGTATATATATTTGGATCTTGGGATGTGGTACTTTGAAAGAGTATTTTGATACTCCTCAAAAAAGCTTTTCAGATCATCCTCACCATGTGATGCAACTCATAGTTGCTCAATTAGTTTTGCCTTAATGGTATGAAGATCTATATTCTTCTTAAGTCATTTGGGAAACCAACTCGGAGATAGTGGGTTGCGCTTCTCCTGTTGCCTTAGAAAGCAGATTGCTACATAGATCTTGGATGGAGTGGTACCAAATCTCATCTCTACCTGCTCCAGATAGCAGTTAAATACTGCCTGCTCTGAAACGTTAGTTAGGACCAGATTATTTCTACCATGTTGATTAAAGGTATCTTGTGACTTGCATTCCTGATAGCGTTTACGAAGTTGGCATATTTGAATTCATGATGGCATAATATTAAATATTTGTATTGCTGTACTTGCTGTTTCATCTGGCCTTTCACACAGCCAGTTGATTGCATGATCTAAACGCGGCTTTATTTCAAGCCTCTTGGAGGACTCTGATATTGTAATTGTGGAAGGGCAGGATTCCTGACATCTTGTGTAATTTACAAAAACATGGCAAAAGAGCTTTATTTATAACGTATATGAGATATATTTGACAAATAGAATTAGAATTAATTATATATAGAGAATAGAATAGGTTGTTTCATGAATAGAATTATAGTTGACTTTTTCCATAGAATATATTGTCTGTTTCAAAAATAAACCTGTGCTAGGGAGCTATTAAATTTAAATATGTTAAAAAAAAAACCCCCCCAGAACTTTTTATGGGGTGTTAGACTTGCTTCCACTGACTATGAGTGACAGCGAAATAAGAGTGGAGCAGGCTATTAATGGTGGGAAGTAGGGATATTCAAAGTTAAAAGAAGGTACTTCTGGTAATAAGTAAATACAGAAAGTTGTACTAGGTTACTTTATAGTATTAGCCAATAGTATTCATGCATTTTGGGTGGCGTATTTGAGTGCAGCCATGGTAAGTAAAGTTAAAGTATCAAAGTTAATTGGGATTCTACTAATACTGTGAAAGTTCCATCTATGTTAACGAAAAAACCAAGGTGAAGAGATTTTTGCTAAAGTTCTTTTTTTTTTAGTAATTGTTCTCAAGATATACTATCATATTTTAGAATTTTAATTTGATTTTTTAAAATATTATTTTGGCTTTATCTATTGTTTCTGTACTCTAGTAAAGTTTGGTTACATGGTGTTTTACTCAGGTTATGGACCTCTTGACCTCCATAAAAAAAAGAGGTTTTGTAAAGTAAGGTAAAGTAAAATAAAATAATAGTAAGTTAACTATTTCTGTGTGTGCCAAGCTTACATGAAACATTAAGGCAAGCTAACACTTGTTCAACCTTTTCAACTTTCAATACCCCTTGTATGATACTTGTAATAATTATAGCTTTTTTGCTTTTTTTTCTTTTTAACACAAAAAATATAAATAATTATTATTATTACTAGTGTCATGCCCTAGTAATGGATGGGCTTGTCTCTAATATTCTGATACCCGTAGGTTGTTTGTTCCCTACAGTAGTCTAATCGGTATTCAGCTGCACAGCAATCATAAATCATGAATAGCTGGAACGCCATGTAGCAGTGAGTTTTCAGTCGATCGCGCCTGTTCATGGGGATGGGGGGGTTCTCGGTATGATACCAACACCGGTACTTATTATACGTATGATATGGCATATATAGGCAAGTGTAATGACCCAGCATACATGAGCTATGGCAAACGGAGCCTATACCCGTACAGGTAGCCAGGAGGCGAACTGATAGGAACCGGCAGGCAAGTAAGTACTTGACCTATGTAGACTTGATTGCCCTGGCTCTGATAATGAACAGAATTGGCTGGTCAGCGTACTTAGGGACTTATGAAGGGGCAGTTGCTCATCTAGGCCGGGTAACTGAAGACAGGTGAGAAAGGTCTATCACCGGCAATGGGATAGGCAGGGTAACAGGGAAAAGTTAACTTGTCCGCTGGACAAGGTTACCCTACTCTCGGGATCAGGTTACCCTGTCTTGGGTCTTGGGTTGCCCTGCCCAGAGTCCTGTGTTACCCTACCTTTCAATACGAAGTCCCTTGGGGTGTTCGGGAAAATTGACTAGAATGTTTGTCACGCGAAGCCATGCATGATACTGGAATCTGGGGTTCCGGGGGATGCTATTGGGCGAGCTACGTAGCTTCGAGGAAGCTGTAAATTGAAGACATTATTCCCATCATACCTATCCAGCCCCGCCTTGAGGCCCGGACGTGATGGGCAAACGGTTGTGTAGTTGTGTGCAGTCTAGCAAAGAGGAATCTTTGGAGACATGCTTGCAACACCGTATACGTCGCTGCCGTCTGGTCGACTGTAAGCTGTTCGCAAGATATATAAGGGGGCATAGGGTGGAAGGTGGAGTACCTCCTCCAAGTTGTTCGGAGTAAAACGGACCCGAACTGACGCAGTTAATGGGTGTTAACCGTGGGGGTCCCAAAGGTAGTCCCGGGTGGTGCCGGGGCGACAGGGAGAGTTTTACACCTACCAAGCCCAAACGTGCTCCCAACGCTATAGGCTCTGAAAGGGAAGTGCAGAGACACTAAAAGCATGATTCCTACTACAGGAAAGGTAGATCCGAGGTAGTGGTCATGGGTAGCGCCCATTGGATCACTCCCCGACTATCACGCCTTATGGAAGACACCGGAAGCCTGCGACCTGTAAAAGAGTAACTAGATTAACCGCTCACGGTAGCCTCCGGAGTCAAGTAGAGATCAATGCATACGGGAAGGGTGTCATAGATAGTCTAGTTCATGAGGTGTCTTGACTGTTAGCTAGTGGCAAGACACCGATGCGCAGAAGTTTTCACTCCGGCGGGCAAAATGGAAATGCACCGCAGAAATGATAACCGCATAAGGTGAACGCCGACTAGAGTGTGTTGGCACATGCATGCCCGAAGGGTGTGCCAGGAGATGTGTCAGACCACCCTTAGCGGAGAAGGGTGTACTCAAATAGTTGGAGTAAACTGATGGGGGAGTTTCTGGCATAAGATAAAACTACCTGAAAGTCTATGCGAGAACTCTCCTACTCCAACAATCAATCCTCTCGAGACCTTAATTGAG
>PYWC01000002.1:429256-448070 GCA_003182015.1 Tuber magnatum | reverse complement strand
TGTCGGACCGCCCTTAGCAGAGAAGGGTGTACTCAAATAGTTGGAGTAAACTGATGGGGGAGTTTCTGGCATAAGATAAAACTACCTGAAAGTCTATGCGAGAAGTCTCCTACTCCAACAATCAATCCTCTCGAGACCTTAATTGAGTGAAGCGTCAGGCTTAATGATATTAAGTTTTACTGTTTACTTTACTCTGACATCTGTGTGAACTTTTGGCGATAAGTTTGAAGTTGTTTGGTGCGGTCGCAACCTTGGGATCCATCTCCCTAGAGGTGCCCTTGTTACATGCGTTGGCATATCCTTTCCCTCATCTCAGAGTCTTTCCAACTCTTTTCTCCTTACCTTCCAGTCCTGGTCCACCTGTCCCTTTTCCTCTACCTGTCTTAGGAATTGGGCGTCAAATCTCCGGGCCATTGCCTTGACTACCACTGCCTTGGTTAGCACGGTTTCTTCCATCGTTAGGGCCTGGTGTCGTCCCTGATCGCACTCATCGAAGTATTGGTTTAGCCCACTTTCTTCCCTTAGTTGACTGGTTTTGGTCTGGGTTTCGACAACACTGGTTCCCTTGCTTCCTAATCTGTCCTGGCCTCTCTCGGTGTCGTCTAGCTCCATCACCTTGTGGAGCTCCCCATCGTGAATCCTTTCTATTACGAGTTGCGCAACTCATTCACTCTTCCCCACGTGGTAGTCTGGGTCCTTTAGATAGAACAGTAACACCTTTACCGCTCCTTGGTAGTCGCGGTCAAGGACTCCTGCCCCGACCATGATCCCATGGCAGACGGCAAGGCCACTTCTTGGAGCTACTCAGCCGTAGGTTCCTGCTGGTAATGCTAAGGCTATTCTGGTGGCTAGTGTCGCTTGTCCGCCAGCAGGCTCTACTGCTTCTTCGCATGCATAGATGTCATATCCTGCTGCTTCGCTTGAGCCTCTTGTTGGAATTCGAGCCTCCGGGTGTAACCGCATGGCTCGGATGTATTCAGGTTCGGGTGTCTTCTGACTTAGACCAGGTTCCTCCTCTCATCCTACCACTGTAACCATAACCCAGTTAAAATATGCGGGGTTTAAAATTCAGAGCTTCTCACTTTGCGCAGGTCCCCCCTTGGGACGGTACTCCAGGCGTCTGTTTAGTGCATCCAGTTTCCCGCCACTTGACCCTGGTCGGTACACAATTTTGATGTTGAAATCTGCCAACTTCTGTGCCCATCTTATCTGCCTGGCACTCCAGGCCTTGGTCGTGAGGAAGTATTGTAGATTCTGATGATCTGTAAATACCGCGATGGGTTCGCTAGTTCCCGTGAGATAGTGACGCCATTCCTTGAATGCTTCACCCATGGTGAGGAACTCTTTATCGTGAACGTCGTAGTTGTGTTCCGCTGAGTTGAGTTTTCGGGAGTCAAATGCTAGTGGGTACAGCCTTTTTTCGATGTATTGTGATAGGATGCACCCTAGCGCGAAATCGCTTGCATCTGTTTCCCCCACCAGGTTTCGGTCTGGGTGGAAATGTGCCAGAATAGGCGCCGTCACAAACTGTTTCTTCAGGAATTCGAGAGCCTCCTCCTGCTCCTTTCCCCAGTCAAATCCCTTGGGGTCGCCTTTCAACAACACGGTTATGGGTTTACAAGTTCCTAAGAAATTCTTGATAAATCTCCGGTAGAAATTTGCAAATCCCATAAAGATTTGTATGTCCTTGACGGACTCAGGTCTCTTCCATTCCCTTATAGCTGTGACCTTTCGATCACTCATGGTGATCCCGTCTGTCTTCACTATATATCCCGGAAACTCCACCGTTTTGGTATGGAATACTGACTTAGTAATAGACACTACTAGACGGTATTTCCGTAACTCGGTTTATACCTCCTTTACCAACTTGACGTGGTCCTCCTCAGTCTTGGAGTAAATTAGCAAGTTGTCAATGTATACGACTACTCCCAAGTCTAGAAATCTCCTCAGGAGCACATGCATCATGTCTTGGAAAGTGACAGGCGTGTTTACTAGCCCGAACGGCTTAACCTGTAACGGGGGCACCCCTAGGGAGATGGATCCCAAGGTTACGACCGCACCAAACAACCTCAAACTTATCGCCAAAAGTTCACAGAGATGTAAGGGTAAAGTAGACGGTAAAAGTTAATATCGTTAAGCCTGACGCTTCACTCAATTAATGTCTCGAGAGCATTGATTGTGGGAGTAGGTGAGTTCTCGCATAGACTTTCAGGTAGTTTTATCTTATGTCAGAAACTCCCCTATCAGTTTACTCCAACTATTTGAGTACACCCTTCTCCGCTAAGGGTGGTCCGACCCGTCTCCTGGCACACCCTTCGGGCATGCATGTGCCGACACAGTCTAGTCGGCGTTCACCTTATGTGGTTATCATTTCTGCAGTGCATTTCCATTTTGCCCGCCAGAGTGAAAACTTCTGCGCATCGGTGTCTTGCCAGTGGCTAACAGTCAAGACACCTCATGAACTAGACTATCTGTGACACCCTTCCCATATGCATTGATCTCTACTTGACTCCGGAGGCTACCGTTAGCGGTTTATCTAGTTACTCTTTTACAGGTCGCGGGCTTCGGGTGTCTTCCGCAGGGCGCAATAGTCCGGGAGTGATCCAATGGGCACTACCCATGACCACTACCTTGGATCTACCTTTCCTGTGGTAGGAATCATGCTTTTAGTGTCTCTGCACTTCCCTTTCAGAGCCTATAGCATTGGGAGCACGTTCGGGCTTGGTAGGTGTAAAACTCTCCCAGTCGCCCCGGCACCACCTGGGACCACCTTCGGGACCCCCACAGTTAACACCTGTTAACTCTGTCGGTTCTGGTCCACTTTACTCTGAACAACTTGAAGGAGGTACTCAACCTTCCACTCTATACCCCCTTATATATCCTGCGAACAGCTTATGGTCGACTGGACAGCAGCGACGTATACGGTGTTGCAAGCATCTCTGCAAAGATTCATCTTTGCTAGACTGCACACAACTACACAACCGTTTCCCCATGACGTCCGGGCCTCAAGGCGGGGCCGGATGGGTATGATGGGAATAATGTCTTCAATTTACAGCTTCCTCGAAGCTACGTAGCTCGCCCAATAGCATCCCCCGGAATCTCAGATTCCAGTATCATTTATGGCTTCGCGTGACAAACATTCCAGTCAATTTTCCAGAACTCCCCAAGGGACTTCGTATTGAAAGGTAGGGTAACTCAGGACTCTGGGCAGGGTAACCCAAGACCCAAGGCAGGGTAACCTGATCCCAAGAGTAGGGTAACCTTGTCCAGCGGCCAAGTTAACTTTTCCCGGTTACCCTGCCTATCCCGTGGCCGGTGATAGACCTTTCTGACCCGTCTTCAGTTACCCGGGCTAGCTGAGCAACTGCCCCTTCATAAGTCCCTAAGTACGCTGACCAGCCAATTCTGTTCATTCTCGGAGCCCGGGCCATCGGGTCTCCATAGGTCAACTAGTTACTTGCCTGCCGGTTCCTATCAGTTCGCCTCCTGGCTACCTGTTTGGGTATAGGTTCCGTTTGCCATAGCTGATGTATGCTGGGTTGTTACATCACCCGATATTCGTAATGACCCTACCGAATGCAGAAGGCTATCTTCCACTCGTCCTCCTTTTTTATATGTATCAGGTGGTACCCATCCTTTAGGTCCAACTTGCTAAAGATACGCGACCCGACTACTCGGTCTCTGTGTTCACTCAAGAGTGGTAGGGGGTACTTGTTGGCCATGGTAACCTTGTTCAGCCCGCGGTAGTCCACACATTGTCTCAGCCATCCATCAGGTTTTGGCACAAATGGTATTGGTGCACCTGTGGGTGACTGGCTTGGGGTTATCTTTCCCTCGTGCCGCATTTTGTTCAGGCATTCTCACAATGCCTGTAGTTCTTTTTCGGACAGCGGGTACATTGGCCCACATGGGGGCCTCTCGCCTTTAACTACCTTGATCTCTTGATCGAAGGTATTGTGATTTAGGAGCCATTCCGCTGCCTGAGGCAGGAAGAGATCGGTGTACTCCCGGTAGGGTTTTGGCAGAGTCCCCATTACTACTGCCTCAGGGTCTTCTGGGCCTGCGATTCGGCCCACATATCTGGCCGCAGGGTCCAAGGCTACTCTCTCGTCCCACTCAATGCAGATTCCTTCCTCTTCGCGTTCCAGGTGTTCCTTACACTACCCCGCCTGGAACTCCCACCTGCTTGTGTCCTCAATGAATGATAGGGGATGTTGGCGATGCCACCAACCAAAAGGTATTTTCAAGTCATGGATCCCCTGGCTCATGACTTCACAGGTAATTTCCAAACAATGTCGGTTAGCCCCAATTTCTAGCGTAATAGGGGTCGTATAGCACCTTCCCGCATTTTGGGACTGTGCGCCGTCAAACCCAGTTATACTAACTGGCGTCTCTCGCCGGATCTTTCCTAGCCCCAGTTTTTGGACTAGCATGTCTGGTATGACAAAGATCTGCGACCCCGAGTCTAATAACAAGAGAAGCGGTACTCGTTCTCCTTGTATTTGTAGGTATCCTGTGCCTTGTGGGCACTCGTAATGTGTAGGTGTTGGGACTTGAGTTTTCTGTCTTTTTGGCTCCCCCGTAGGGTTACCCTGTCTTCGTTTGCTGGACATTTTCGTGGCGTTCAATAACCTTGGGGGTTTGTTATTGTGCCCGCACAATTTCGGCCATTCAGGCCTCCGCAGACAAACTCGGTCCCTTCTGTGTGCAGCTCCTTTCTTATCTTCTTTCCCCTCAATGACGATATTTAATCATACTGGTCTATGCCACTAGTGCATAGATGAGGGAGCGACCTTTCTAACCCAGCCTTAGGTGTTCAGCTCCTGCCGTTGCGTACGATTTAAGGCGAGCACCCTGTCCTTTGTCTTGCCTAGCAACCTGCAGCCTACCCACTCGCTGTTGCTGGTGGTGCCATCCTGGGACTAGGGAAGTGCCTTCTGGCGGTCCTGCGCTATCCTGACTCCTTTCCCGTACAGCACCTTTGGAGGAACGAGTTAGGGCGACCTGAGTTGCCCCCCGCAACCGTCCCCTTTTCATGCGTGCCGGGTTTGAACCTTCTCTGCCCAGGGAGGAGTGTAAAGTCTTGTCGTCCCGCATCCAGGTCGGGGGTCATTCTTGATTTCATCCCCCGGAGATGGGTTAACTTTGTCCGTTATACATGCTTTTTCATGCCTTTCACTCTTCTGTCCCTGTCCATGCTCGGAACCCAGTTAGTGCGGTTCACCGACATTCTTGACTAAGCCGTTGTCCTAGCTCGGAACGTAGGTTGTGGTTTTTCTACAGGGCTCCCGCTTGTCTGATCTATCCCCCATCTTGATCCTACAACTCCCAAAGTCTAGGTGCTGGTAGCATATGGGTTTGGTTCACCGCCGGCCTTGGGGCGGTATTCCGAACCTCCATGTTTCGGGGCCTAAACTGCGGTGCTCTCCGCTATCCTATTGTTGCAACAACGGCTCTCTTCCTACAAGCTCTCCACTTGTGGTTGATAAGTCCGCACCGGGTGCAGCTTTTATTTTCCTGGCGTTGGTCGACCAAGTTTTGGGGTACTCCTTCGTGAGCTTTCTTCCAGTCTGTATGCTCTACCCCCGGGGTTTTGCTTATTTTGTTGGTTTGGGCGAACCTTGCTGACTTGAAGTTCCCAGGTGCCGTCTTCCTCTGGAACTTGCTAGGTCGCCTTTCTTCCTCTCCTCACTTCGGCTCCTTTTCTCTGTCCTCCCAGCATCGTTTCAGTGGCCCGGAAGAACTTGACAAGCGGGATGGATTGTCTCGTCGTTGCCATTCACTGTCGAGGAAAGCCTCCTCCTTGTTGCCGACCGCGCGAAGGTGCTCCAGCCATTCAGCGTCGGTGTCGTATCGCTTATGAGACAACCGTCTCAGTATTGCCTCTGGTAGTCGGTCCTCGACTATTTTTCTCCATGCTGTCCCTTGAAGCTTGGCTTTGATGTTCAAGTTCTCCATCTGGAGAAGGTACTTGTCGAGGTCCTTCTCATACTTGATCTTTCCCATCTGTGCCAAAGCCTGCTGATCCTCATTGATCGGTGAGAATCGTATGATGATCTCGTGCTGAAACTGTTCCCACGTTAGCAATTCAGAACACGCGGCATACCCTTTGAGCTCTTCCATGCTCTTCCTATACCAATTGCTGAAGGGTGTCACATCAGCACCCTTCGTCCTTCCCAAGGCGTAGATAATCCTATCTTTGTCCCCCATCCACAGCATGGGATTTCGGCCAAAGTAGTCCTGGCACACGTACGGCGAGGTCCATATTTCCTGGTAGGACTTAGCTTCGTATACGAATGGAGGGTCCGCAGGCTTCTTCTGATGTAAAGCAGTTTGTTGGGCCAACTCCTTGGCCAACTGCAATATCATCTGATGTTCCTCCTCTTCCTTAGCCATCCACGGCCTTCCTAGGGGTATTGCCCTTGGCCGGCGGCTTGGCCCTTCTCCTCTGTTATCTGACCCGTCGTCCCCCGGGTCTGGGTCGCCTGCTCCTCTGGCCACATTAGGAGGTGCCATGGTTCTTTCTTGGCCACTCTGTATGGTCTCTGGCCGGGGGTCCCGTTCCACAGGTTCCTGTCCCTTGTCTTGGTGGGGCGGCCCTGATGGTCCTCGCCCGGTTTCGCCATCATGGGCAGATCCCCCCTGATGCGATCCTAACGCTGTCTGCACCAGCGCCGTCATTTCCCTCATTGGTTGGGCAAACATCAGGGTCATGTTCTGTTGCATGTCCCAAAGCCCAGTTGGTACCTTTTTATAGAGCATCTGTAGTTCAGTAACAAACTGTAGCTCCGGGGTTCCCTGATGTCGCCGTTCCTCATCTAACCCCTTCCGGAGTCTATCCAGGCCTGTATAGAGCTCTTGGTCTCTACTTACCGATCCTTGGATGGCACGTCCCAGATCCTGGTTCAGCTGTCCGCTAACCGCCACTTGCTGTCCCGATTGCTCATGCATGCGAGTGAGTACCGCTTCGATCACCCCTTTAAATCTGGTGATCTCGGCCACTACCTCCCCCTCCAGTTTTCTACTCTTATTTTGCCAGAGCCCCAATTCCTCTCCGACCAACTTCTCCCTGGTCAGCAGTCCCTCTCTTACTTAAGCAAGGCCTTCTGCCGTTTCTTTCGCCTCATCAGATAACGTCCCGTATGCGACCATCTGGTCGTTCTGGGTTTGGGTGACGCTGCAGTCTAACTGGCCGATCAGTGTCCCAATATCTGCAGCGAAAGCACCCAAATCGGTAGTACCGGAGGGGGTTGGGGTTCCAGAGCGTGACCTCTGCCCGCTTCGTCTTTTTGTGACGCTTTGAGTTAGCCCTCGGGGCACTGGTGGCCCCGACGGGTTCCTTGGTATGGGTGTGCAACCTAGCTGTGGTGGTGGGATGTCACCTCCCGGCGGTGGTGGTGGGAGTGGAAAGGGGCTATCTTGGCTCTGTCCCCATATGGAGATTAGCCGCTACTGTCTCTCAGCACGTAGCATGTCGGTGTCGCCAGAATCCTCTGATCCTTCTTCATTTCTTGGTTGCGACATCTTGCTTCTTCTTTCTATGCGTGTGAGATGTTTGAGGGCCCACTTGATCCCGTGATCAGTGAACCAGAAGGGAACGTCCTCGTCATCACAGATTTCGCTTATGGTGAGATCAAACCCAATCTCATAGATGTGTGGGTTTCGTTGGAGGTAAATTTGAGATAGATGGTTGAGGGCTTTTGATAACTGGTCCTCCAGGCTCATTGAAAGAGATGGTTGTGAGCCTCAGTAGTATAGAAGTTATGAATATAGTGTTAGGCGGTAGCCGACTCTAAGGACAAGCGAGTCAGGACTAAGGCCCGATACGTGGCGAAGTGATTACTAAAAAGGCTCACTTAAGATGTCAAAAGGAAGCCTGAAAGTGTATCGTAGAACGAATATATTGATAAGATCTCTTCTCCATCGCTGATGGTCGGTAAAGCGTGGGAGGCACCTCGATATTTATATTCCGAGTCTGGGTGTTCACGGCCTATCTATTCCTCCCACTTTTCCTCTGTGTGAACTTTGTAGACCCTGAAAACCTTTACCCAGCTTGACTCTGATCTCCTCGAACAGCAGGGAGGGTGTCCTACCCCTCCCCTCGCTGCATCGGTGCTAATCATAGCCACTTGAACCCCTTCACCGTGGCAAGCGGTTACTGGTTCTTTCTCTGCATATGAAGTGATCAGCTCCGGTGAAAGACTTATCAATGCAGGTGGATTTGCCATCCGTCTGCATCAACCCGCAGGAAGCATGTTCCTATCTTATCGCACCAATGGTGGTTAGGCCTCACTGCGCTCAAGGTTGATCTCTTTACGCAGTAGGCCCTCATCTGACTCTACCTTGTCATGCCTTTGGGTGTAGGTGAACGATCGTCTCTTGTGTGCTGTTCCCTCATCAGGATTTTCCTCCGCATTCCTCCACCAATGGACTTGAAATTTGGTCTTACTGCCCTCTTGGCAGCCGGGGACTCCTATCGGAGTAGCCGACCACCCCCTGATTGGCATCCATCTGTTGGTGCAGCTGAGGGATCTGTGCATCCGTTTATCTCCACAACCAACCAACCAATCTAGTTCATTCGACCTTCTCAAGATAGCCGAGAGTCCTCTCCTGAAGACTCAGTGAAAACCGCTCCCTTGGCGACCTTCGGTGGTAGTGTAAATGAGGGTTTTGTCCCAGTGTCGTATTGGTAGAAATTAACTCATTCTCCAAATACTTCGGTGGACCCTGGGATCGAACACGTGACTTTTTGCCCATGATCACATGACATGCCCCTTATGCTATGCCAGTTCGTCTTATGTGTAAGAATGACCCATTTGGGTCATATGATAATATGATGGTTTCACACCTGACCTTGCTTAAGAGGTCATGGGGTTCTACATGAGGTGCAGTTGTGACTCCTAGTGGTCAGATGATTTGGTAGGCAGCGTGAATGACTCAGGTGACCCTGAGTTACGTGGATCTCACATGAGCCAGACTTATGGCTCGGCAGGGTTAGGGTTGTGGGAAGAGCCCTGTAAAAAGGCTGGGATTTCACAGATAGGTCAGCTCTTCACGCAACCATCTATTATCTTTCTCACTTATAACTTTACAATATGAAAACTTCTACACTATAAATCTTTCTGCTACATGGACAAGACATATAGTCAAGAACCTGTCGGCTGTCTGAATAACAAGATAACAAGACTGGGTTTCGCAGCATTAGTGAGAAGCTGATTCTTATATAGGGATACTAAGATAGGGCCAAGAGACTTGACAAGCTCTTGGACACAACACAGCACAGTTTGGAAGATGAAGGTCATGACCTGTCACGAGCATGACGAGTAGTAGAAAACTGTAATATTTGGTGGCGTCACCAGTGACATCTAACGATACAAGAGGGCAATCCCAAGGGGCTCAGCATTCACTTAGGGCAAGGAAAGAGATCTCAACGTCATGGAGGAGAGCTAAGACCTAATATAATCAGACGATACCATAGTTGAAGTAGCAGACCAACCATCACGAGCAGCAAGCCCAGTTATACCAGAATATACCCCACCACCAAATAGTTCCCGCGAAGGAACTCCAAGACCAAAGAGGATAGCAGCTGTAGTAGCACTGGCACCCCTGACAGTGGCCGCTATGATTGACTTCATGATGTCAGAATCTCAACTGACACACAATTCTTGGGACGGATCAACAAGAGACCAAAATCTAGACCTAAGACAAAAGAACCCACCAATTTCAAAGGAGAAAGGACCAAACTTAGGGCATTCCCGAGTCAACTGTACCAATACTTCTAAGTGCAAGGATACAACAAATGTGGCCAGGATGCGATAAAGATCGCCTATGCAGAATTCCTACTAAGAGAGGCAGCGGTGCAAAGGATCATGCCCTATGTGGAAGGAAGCCCAGATAAAACATAGGCAACAGGTGTTGTGCTCAAGAAAATGCTCTGAACAGAGTTCAGAGATCAAAACAGTAAGGAGACAGCCAGACTCAAACTTGAAAACATGAGGCAGGGGAAGGATAACCTTTCCGATTATTGACCCAAATTCTGGATGACTGCAGTTCCAGCAGAATACATTGACCACACTAAATAGCGAACAATCCTCAGAGGAAGGAACACAAGGCTGCAGAAAGCCTGGCAAGTTCGAACACATAGTACACAATAACAAAAGACTTTACATGATGGGCCATCAAGAAGGAAAACAAGATCAACCTAGTATGACATCTTCAGAACTGACGAAGACAACAGCCGAGTCCGCAGCAACAAATAACTACCAGCAATAGCAATAGAACCTACTGCCTAACGACAACATCAATTGCACTGCCAGCAGGAGATCCTATAGATCTCGACATGGCAGGAAGAAAGAAAGGGAGGTTCTAAAGGCTGTTGGACCAAAAATACCAGAAGAGAAGAAAGGAAAACACTTGCTTCTTGTGTAGAATGAAGAGACACCTTGTTAAGGGCCGCAGGTAGAAGGAAACAAAGATTCAGGGGATGGAGGCAACGGAGACCACGAACTAGGAGGCAACTTTAGACGAATAAAGTTGCTAGAAAAAAGTGGTCTGAGGAATAACGGATGAGGCAAACCCACTAGCATCGCACACATATCAACGGTAAAAGACAATAAGGTAACAAGCAACCATACAGACAGTTAAGATAACAACAATGAACATCTTCTGATCAAGATCAAACCATGTACTACTAATGACAGCGCAGAGACAAACTCAATGCCCGAGTCAGGGGCAACAGTGAATTTCATTGACAGAGAGTTCTTTGAGACCCACAGACTACCTCTGATAAAGACCAAGAAACCCAGAAACATATGTGTAGTCAATAGGGAAAAAAGCAAAGCAGAACCTATGATCCATATCACCTAAGCAGTTATGATGATAGAAGCACACTACGAAGCCATAACATTCCTAGTAGTACATCTGTAGAAGCTTAAGGCTATACTAGTAACGCCATGGCTGAAATGACACAATCTGAACGTCAATTGGCAAAAAGGCCAAATCAACTTTAACTGCAACTTCTGCACATGGTTGTGCCTGAAAACTTTCCCAACAGTCAAGACAATACCAGAAGAGAACGTAATAAGAGAAAACCTGAGGATACAACTCCTTTATATGAACACCAAGTAGCAAGAAGAAATGAACACTAAACGAAATGAAGTGACCCTACAAGCTGAAGGCAAAGGGGTACAAGTGTTACACCCTGACACCAAGAAACTAACTTGGGAATTCAAGAAAGTGGCAGGACATGACCTGTACAACATGAAAGAGGTGACAGTCCCAGCAAGGAGACAGTCGATGATACTGACAGAAATTGTGATAGGCCTACCCCAAGGCACCTATATGTGAATTGCCCTACATAGTAGTATGGCCACCTGACTTGGGATTACCATAGGTGCTAGAGTGATAGACACAGACTATAGGGGTGAAGTACAAGTCTTATTAATAAACCTGAAAGAAGACTATGTGATCCAAAAAGGGGATTGCATAGCCCAGATGATTAGCAAAAATATTGATACCAGGGAAACGCAAGTAGTGCAGGACCTGGGAGAGACTGAATGAGAGGAGGCCGCATTCGGTAGTACCAAAAGAAGAACACCTAAGGACGCTCCTACCAATATGACTGCAGAGAAACCCCTGAGTATATCTTTTATATCAGCAAAGGCCTTTAGTCAACTGTACAGTCATGTCCGTTAAATAATTACACCCCTGCCCGGCAACGGTGCAACGACACCTCTCCCCCACCTCATCACCCACCATGGCACCACCACATACCCGAAGAGAAAAAGAAGACAGGAATCAGCAAATCTATGCCCTGCATAAGCATACCAATATGGGTTATAATAAAATAGCTAAGGCTATTGGGGTCTGCAAGGAGACTGTTGCCAAGGTTGTCCAAAGAGCCAATTCAAGAGGGGGAAACACCCATTATGCTTCCAAGAAAGGCCGACCCACCAAGATTACGGACACCAAAAGAAGAGCGGTAGAGGCAATTATTGATGCTGAGCCTCATTTAGCATTACGCGACATTACCCAAAAAGCGAATATTGGCCTTGGCAGAACCACTATAGATAAGATCATATCTGAAGCTGGTTTCAGGCTTCTGATACCTAGGAAAAAGCCTTTTTGGAGGAAAGGACAAAAGGAGAAGAGAAAGGAGTTTGCTAGGAGAAGGAAGAACTGGAAAGGGGCATGGAATTGGGTTGTCTTTGTTGATGAAGCCACTATTATTTATGATCCAAATCCGGCTGGGAGGAGGGTCAGAGTAAGAGCTGGTGAAGAGTTGGAAGAAAAAAACTTAAAGCCTAGCTTTAAGTCTGGGAGGACTAGTATTGGGGTGTATGCTGCAATCATGAAGGGTGGCAGGACTGAGTTAATTCTTGTGAGAAAGAGGGGGGAGGAGGAAAGGACCAGCAAAAGAGACAGACTTGGCCTCAATTCCCACCAATATGCAACTGAAATCCACCAGCCATACCTCATCCCTTTTATAGAAGGTCTGGATAGACCTTCTGACAACATCTACCTAGCTGCAGACAATGCCTCCTGGCATGGTGGTGAGGAAAATCGAAAATTGGAGGCAGACTGTGGTTACAAAAAACTTCCTTGGCCACCCAACTCACCAGATCTCAATCCTATTGAGAACACCTGGGCTCTACTCAAAAGAGCCCTTACCAAGCGATTCTCCAGACTGGAGAGAAGGCCTCATAGTGCTGCTGAATTATTTCAGGCAGCAAAGGAGGAGTGGGATTTAATTCCCCAAGGGACATTGGATGCTTGGATAGAGAGGATGCCTGAGAGAATTCAGGCTGTTTTGGATGCAGATGGGGGTCACACAAAATGGTAGCAGGATTTCTTTGGAGCTTATGATATTTACTTTCATCTATTTCTTAATTGAATTTGTATCTTTTTTTTTTTTGTGGTTGAATTGGTTGATTGTGGTTGTCATGGTTGTTGCCCGGGGGTGTAATTATTTAACGGACATGACTGTACCAAAGAGGAGAACAGATGGGGATCCTCAGATGGGACTACAATGAGGAACAAGACAGACCCATCATCCTGGAAGCATCAACCCTTACTATGAGGCTAGTGGTGAAAGAAGAAGACAAATAGAAAATGATAATCCTATGATGGTTGCTCGCAAAAGAATATCATGATTACCTCAACCTATTTGAGAAAAAGAAAGAACGAATCATCCTGAACACAAAAGCAAAGATCACAAGATCGACCTAGGGGAAGCAAAGACAGTGCCCTTCATGAAGCTCTACCCCCTAAGGAAGGAAGAGCTGAAGGCGCTAAGGGAGTACCTCCACCAGAACCTGGAAAGACAGTGGATCAGACCATCGTTATCCTCAGCCAGAGCTCCCATCCTATTAATCAAGAAGAAGAATGGGAAGCTAAGATTGTGCGTCGACTTCTGGGGACTGAATGCGGTAGCAAACAAGGAGGGTTGATACCCTCTACCATTGATAGATAAATCTTTGGACCTACTGGGGCAGGCCAAACACCATACCAGGTTAGTTATCAAGGACGCCTATTACAACATTTGAATAGCCAAAGGAGAAAAATGGACAACAGCTTTCAGGACAAGATATGGATTATATGAATATTTGGTTATGTCCTTTGGCCTATCCAATACCTCAGCAACGTTCCAATGATGGATCAACTCCAAGTTGAGCAAATATCTGGACATATGCTGTATTGTCTAGCTGGATGATATCCTCATATATGTGGAGAGCATGGAACAATACCATCAAGATATACAGGCAGTGCTAGGAGCGTTGAGACAAGACAAGATCAAACTGAAGCCATCAAAATGCAACTTCCATTTGGAAAAGTTGAATACCCAGATTTTGTCGTGAATCCAACTGCAGTACGAACCAATCTGGTCAAGACAGCAGCAATAGATGACTGGAAGGTACCGAAAATCGTCCAGGGAGTTCAAAGCTTTGTGGGTTTTTGTAACTTCTATTAATGATTCATCAAAGTATTCAGCACAATGGTCAAGCCACCCTACAACATGACAAGGAAGAATATCAAATGAGAATGGGGAAAAAAGAAACAACAAGCCATTGAAGCACTCCAAAAATGACTTACAACAATACCAATATTAAGGCATTTTGACCCAGTATTACCCATTATGATCAAGACAGACACATTCAGCTATGTATATTCAGGGATCTTCTCACAGAGTGGCAAGTATGGACTATGGAGACTGGTAGCAGTCTGATGAAAAACAATGCCAAAAGCGGGAAGAAATCATGACATTCACGACAAAGAACTGTTAGCAATAGTTTAAGTACTAAAAGACTAAAGGAAGTATGTACTAGGGAGCCCTCACATGATCAGTGTCATCATAGACTACAAGAATCTACTAGCATTTACCACTATCAAGGAACTGAACAGACCACAAATCAGATAGAGTGAAACCTTGAGTCAATACTATCAGAACATTAAATACCAATCAGAAAAAGCAGATGGGAAGCCAGACGCCTTAACGAGAAGGATGGAAGACTTCCCTGACCAAGAAGAAATACGGTCACAATGATAAAGAGTTCTCCTACGAAAGTAGAAATACTTTCTACAAGAAGAAGACGAGAACACTATGTACGAATCACTAAGTGAGATGACTGCAGAAATGATCCAAGACAAAGAACATAAAGAATGAATACAATGAAGCACCACCAGGGATCAAGAAATCAAGGAGATTAAGAAGGCCTTAAAGGATAGCCTAAAAGAAGGGAAGAATGTAGTGCTTGCGCTGTACTAGGAAGAAGACAGTTATCTTTGGTACAACAAGCAGATAAGGCTCCCCGATGAGGAAGTCTTACAGGCAGAAACAATAAGAAGAAATCACAACATCCTGCAAGTAGGACACGGTGGAATGGCTAAAATGGTGGCTTTAACCCAATAGTCATACTACTGGCCCTCGATGCAAGAAGATATTAAACAATATATCAAGAATTGTGATACATGCCCAAGAACAAAAACGATAAAGCATGCACCTTACCGACTGCTTAAACTGCTCGAAGCTCCTGGAAGACCATGGCAATCCATAGCAATGGATTTCTTCACAGGGCTACCGGAATGGAATAGCTATGACATCATATGGGTCGTTATCGACCAACTTACAGAAATGGCGCAGTTTATACTATGCAGAATGGATTTGATGCCACCACAATTCTTCAACCTATTGAAAGACCAAGTCTTTAGACTACATGGACTACCAAAGGACATCATCTCAGATCCAGGATTACTATTCATATCAGGAGTGTGGAAGGAAATAATAGAACAACTAAGTATTAGCCGATGTCTAAGTATGGCCTTCTACCTATAGACAGACAGACAAACTGAATAAATGAACACAATATGAGAAGAATCTCTATGTACCTGTGTCAACAATCAGCCAAAGGATTGTAGAGACTTTTTATCAAAGTCAGAATTTGCCTACAATAATGGAAGACAAGAAACTATAAAAACAATACACTTCTTTGCAAATTATGGATATGACCCAATGTTTGATCCAGCAGAATGCCAAGTGCTGAGAAAGATAATGCAAGAACAAGGTATGACGATAATATATGACATATTATGAGATGAAATGACTTTGGTGCAATTGGGTTAAAAGGAAATAAGTGGCAAGCACCAGACATCAGACCCGAACCTCAAAATCAACAACAAGGTTTGGCTCATACCACACATTACCCAGACTACCAGACCTTCAAAGAAGGTGGACTACAGGAAACTGGGACCGTTCAAAATCATCAACTGTGTCAGACTACGAGCATATAAACATGACCTCCCTATCTCGATGAAACAGACCCATCGATCATTCAATATCAGCCTCCTCAAACCCTACCAAGAAAACACTTTTCCTTGGCAAAGAAAACTTCCCACTCTGTCTGTTCACATAGATGGAGCAGACGAATACAAACTTGAAGAAATAATCGACTCTCGCTTACACTATAGTAAACTCCAATAACATGCTAAGTGGACCGGGTACTTCCCTCAACACGATCAAGAGTGGTACTGAGCCACCAACTTTGACAATGCAAAAGATAACATTCTCTTCTTCCACCCATGGTACCTGTGGAAGCCAACAGCCTACCATCAAAGACATGCTAGAAGACAACAGCTAGGTGGCAGTTGAAGACGGTAACAAATTTGAAGAAAAGGTACAAAGAGCATGGAAAGAGGTGGAAGAAGCGGCCGCCAGAAAGAGCGACCATGCAAAGTAGACATGGATGGTGTGCAGTTATGATAACTGCATGATCCACTGAAGTGAAAAAGAAGGACAGCACTGGTGGCCAACAGAGACCACCAAAACATGAGACTCAGACAGCGACCAAGAGTGGGTGAACTTTTAGGAACAACAAACCTGGAAAGGACACAAGATAGGGGCCCTGATACAGTCCAAACACTACAAAATTGACTAGCAGAACTGGATGCACAGGTTCTGCCCCTACCACTGGCAACAACCAAAAATAACGGAACAACAGGCTCTGAGTATAGAGCCAAGAAAGACTAGGGGGCATAAAATCTCTTTCAAAACTAAGGACATCCTGTGTGAAATAGTCAAAATGCGGGATGCAATGATAACCGGACAATTGAAAACTGTCGGGGAACTTGAAAGAGCAGTTGTTAAACTAAGATGGATGATCGAAAGGTTGGGAGAGACAGAGGGGAGAGTCCAAGAGCAGGATGAGAGAACGGAGTGGAAATGTCAACACCAGAAGGAGATAGAGGAATAGGTACTCAACGAGTATTCCAATGCCCAGCAATGGGAGTTCCAGTTAAGAAGGTGGGCTGCAGCAAACGAGAAGAGGAGGAGGAGGGACAGGTAAACAGATCCTTAAGGACTGAGGATAACAGAGAGGGGAGCTAGTATCACGATCTAGCTAGAGGAGTGCTAGCCAGATGGCGAAGGCAAGAAAAAGGTTTCCCATGACTCCTGATTAGGAGTTATTGGGTTGTGGTTAGGTTTTCCCATATGACCATGATAGTGATCACGAGGTTGATTTATGTTTCGCACATGATGTACGATTGACATCATGTAGAGGTTTAGACTTATTAGTAAGGCTTACTGACAAGGCAGACTTATTGATATTTCACATATAACCTCGCTTAAGAGATTATGGGATTGTTTTATGCTTGCACACATGACCGATTTGGGTCATATAATAATATGCTGGTTTTACACCTGATCTCGCTTAAGAGGTCATGGGGTTTTATATGAGGCACAGTTGCGACTCATAGTGGTCAGATGATTTAGTAGGCAGTACAGATGACTCAGGTGATCTTGAGTCACGAGAATCTCACATGAGCCATAGTTATGGCTTGGCAGGGTTAGGGTTGTAGGAAGAGGCCTATAAAAACGCTAGCATTTCACAGATAGGTTAGTGTAAGGGAGTACCTCTAGGAAGATGGATCCCAAGGTTGCGACCGCACCGAACAACTTCAAACTTATCGCCAAAAGTTCACACAGATATAAAAGTAAAGTAAACGGTAAAACCTAATATTCTTAAGCCTGAGGCTTCTCTCAATTAAGGTCTCGAGAGGATTGATTGTTGAGGTAGGAGAGTTCTCACATAGACTTTTCAGGTAGTTTTATCTTATGCCAGAAACTCTCCCATTAGTTTACTCCAACTATTGGAGCACACTCTTCTCCGCTAAGGGTGGTCCGACATGTTTCCTGGCATACCCCTTGGGCATGCATGTGGCCACATACTCTAGTCGGCGTTCACCTTATACGGTTATCATTTCTGAGGTGCATTTCTATTTTGCCCGCCAAAGTGAAAACTTCTTCGCATCGGTGTTTTGCTAGTGCCTAACAGTCACGACAACCGATGACCTGGACTATCTATAATACCCTTCCCATATGCATTGGTCTCTACTTGACCCCGGAAGCTACCATGAACGGTTTATCGATCTACTATTTACGGTTCTTGGTCTTCCAGTGTCTTCCGCAGGATACAGTAGTCTGGGAGTGATCCAATGGGCGCTACCCATGACCACTACCTCAGATCTACCTTACTTGTGGTAGGAACCATGCTTTTAGTGTCTCTGCACTTCCCTTTCAGAGCCTATGGTGTTGGGGACACTTGTGGGCTTGGTAGGTGTAAAACTCTCCCAGTCACCCTGGCACCACCCAGGACTACCTTCAGGACCCCTACAGGTAACACCCGTTAACTCTGTCAGTTTTGGTCTGTTTTACTCTGAACAACTTGGAGGATGTACTCCACGTTCCACCCGATGCCACCCTATATACCCCGCGAACAGCTTCCGGTCGACTGGATGGCAGCGACGTATACGGTGTTGCAAGCAAGTCTCCCAAGATCCTTCTTTGCTAGACTGCATCCACCTACGCAACTGTTTGCCCATGACATCCCAGCCTCAAGGCGGGGCCGCAGGGGTATGATAGGAATAATGTCTCCAATTTACAGCTTCTTCGGAGCTGCCTAGCTTGCCCAATAGCGTCTCCCGGAACCCCAGATTCCAGTATTATGCATGGCTTTGCATGACAAACATTCCGGTCATTTTTCCCAAACTCCCTGAGGGACTTCGTATTGAAGGGTAGGGTAACTCAGGACTTTGGGCTGGGTAACCCAAGCTCCATAGCAGGGTAACCTGATCCTGAGGGTAGGGTAACCTTGTCCAGTGGACAAGATAACTTTTCCCTGTTCCCCTGTCTATCCTGTTGCCGGAGATAGACACTTCTGACCTTTCTCCAGTTACCTGGCCTAGCTGAGTAACTGCCCCTTCAGAGGTCCCTAAGTACGCTGACACCGCTCCAGGGTGTACCCAGGTACCTAAGTACCTG
>PYWC01000002.1:408508-418829 GCA_003182015.1 Tuber magnatum | reverse complement strand
GTTGTGGAAGCCATTTCTGGCAATGGAAAGTCGATTCCGCCTCTTATTATTCACGCCTCGAATGCCCACCTCATGGGGCATCATAGCAACATCAACTATAAGAAGAATACGGATGCCTCTTTCACACACTCGAAGGCAGGTTACACCACAACAGAGATTACATTGAACTGGTTGGTGAACATCTATGAACCAAAAACGAGAACAGAAAATGGAATCAAGGATCATCAAATGCTGGTTTTAGATGGACACAGCTCTGATGTAAACAATATCGAGTTCATTGAGCACTGTATTAAGATGAACATCTACCTGATATGTCTTCCTGCTCATACAACCCATGTTCTTCAACCCTGGGATATTGGAATCTTCTCCCCTATGGGAACCAGTTATCGAAAGGAGTTGGAAGACTTTCTCCATGATCATGGACCCAATTGGGCAATGCATAAAGGCGACTTTTATCCAATGTACCACAAGGCAAGAGCAAAGGCCATGAGTGAGAGGAATATTCCGTCAGCTTGGAGGGCCAGTGGCATGATCCCATTCAATCGGCAGAGAGTTTTGACCCAGTCTGGGCTTCAATTGAGTACTCCACTGTCCAGACCTGTGAATAAACACCGTTCTGGCCTTCGCTCCCTCCCCACCCGTGTAGAGACATCCTCTGAACTCGACAAGATCAGGGAGGAAGCCAACCAACCCGAATTCAATGATACAAGTTGTACTCTTTTCAACAAAGCTTTGGACTTATGTAGCAAGGCAAATGCCCAGTCTGTTCTCGATGCTGCAACTATTACCAGGCTCCAAGCTGTCAAGCCCAGTACTACAGACTGCCGCCAGATTAAGGGTGGCCTTATTCTTCATACCTCAGTTCTTTCTAGGCTCTATAAAAAGCATGAGAGTAATGATATATGCAAAAAGGATTTGGCTGCAAAGAAGAGGATCTCACGACAGCAACAGAAGACCAAATCGCAAGCGGCTACTTCCAGAAGGAAGGCTAGGTCCCAGCCAAGGGCTGTTGAAAATCCAGAGATGATTAATGCAGAGGAGGATGAGATGGACTGTGATAAGTCCACTGAATCAGTAAGTAGATATTCATCTATTTTATCATATTTTGAAATTAATAGCTTGCATTTTCTAGGAGGAAAATCCGATTTCTAACAACATGGCTCCAAGCACCATCCGCCCCCAGCGCTCCTCATGCAAAAAGGTTAACTATCAGGTCATTTTAAGCTCTGATTCTGAGGACAATAGTGATTAAATCATGAACTATCACTTTGGGGTCTCAATCCTGCAATTTGTATTATTACAAAGCAATTTTTTTGTACATCATATGACAATGGAAAGCAGTTATATTACAAGGTTTAAGGCCTGGAAAGTAAATATTGAGTTAGTGGTGGCAATTTTTAATGTTTTTACAAGTAGGCCAAAACTGACCCATTACTAGGGGTTGACCCATAAGTAGGTACAATACGTTATGGTTTACCCAACTTTAAATCTTAGAGTAATTGAAATCTTAACCAGATAACCGGACAAAATACAGCCCGGAGACTCAACTACAACTACACCAATCCTCGCTGGGTGATCTTCGGGATTCAAGGAGTACAACCGCAAACCAGTTCCTCAACCAAGCTCCGCTCCACGGGGGGGGGAGCAAATTGCAACATGATCAATTAGGCTTACCACCCGCATTCCCTTGACAAAGGATCAGGATGCAAGTGGTGGGGAGGACACGGGATTGTAGAGGTGGCATGCATGCGGTCGGGAGGAAGGGTGGAGACAGGCAGTGAGATTTCTGGTATCATAATTGTTCCGGGGGTTTACATATGACAAGGTCGTGAATGAGCTCCCAACGCACTACATGATCCGACACGCGTTTCGGCAGATCAAGGGCCGAAGACAAAACACCAGTGGGTGAAACAGCCAGACCCGCAGCCCGGGATTCCGACCATGGGGACGACGGGAGTGTGTGAAACAAAAACAGGGGGAAACAGGGTACGAGTGAGATTATATGATTAGATGGTTATAATCCCATAAGAAAAAAGAAAAAAAATAGGAAAGATCAAAAAATAGTGGAGGAAAGCCTGTAGCGACTTAATAATCGCTATCATAGCGATGACAAGTTGATAGAGTTGGATGAGGTAATTCTCATGCAACCTGGACTGTAATAATCATGGGGCATCACTCACAGTGGTAGGAGGGGGGTCCATCGGACGGGGGGGGGGGCTTGCAATGCAATTTGGCCCCTGCACCGTGCGTCGTTCCGCTCCCGTCCCGCGGAATGGGCCTCCGCGGGACAAACCTTTTTCAATACCATATATAGGTGAGGGCTCAGCGAGGCAACACCCTTAGCAAGGTATGGTATCTCTTAGCTAGCAAGAGCCAGTATGGGGAGACGGTTGCATTGGTGGCTCTTGTCGTATATTCAATGGGGTGGAGGCTCTGCATAATTTTCGTGTGGAAAAGAGGGCTTGGCTTGCAGTTTTTTCTTCTTATAGCTTTCTACACACCACCACTGCCACTGAACAAAAGTTTCCCTTTCCACTCAATTCAACCTATCTTTCTCTCTGTTCCCTCCACACTATTTGTGTAATTGGTCAACACCCCACTGGTTGGCTAAATCAGGAGAATCCGCTATTATATTTTCTTCGAAACAAACTCACAGGTTTAGGACAGAATCACTTTCTTCAAAATCTACAACCAACGTGTACGAAAGAATGTCCGTTATTTCTGACCTGCATCTTGGTGCCTACCCAACTCCTACCACCTTCCAAGCTAGCTCCCAAGTTCAATTGCCTATTTTACAACTGGGGACGCACTATTTTCTTGCTAAAGAATTAGGCACAGCGGAGCATAAGCAATACATTGATAACGATGCAGTTGTGAGAGCTGTTGAGTCACAGGTAAAAGCATTGAAGGTAGGTAGGGGAGGACAGTACTGGGTATTTTCTCCCATAAGCGACAATCAGCTTAATGTGTTATCATACCCATGGAACAAACTACCGCAATTATCCGGGGCTCCGCCTTTGGGGCTTTAGTAAAGGGCACCATGAATTTCTATTTTTTTCCTCCTTGGGAAACCATGCCTGTAGCTGAATACCACTGGCCTGGCTGAACCAGAGGCTCAATGTGGAAAACCTGTCCTCTGTCATTCACGAAGAGCAACTCAAGAGGTTTGCAAAATCATAGCTTGTGAACAGTACACGCTTCCTTTATTACACCCACTGGTCTTTGATAATATTACAACTACTGCAACCCGTAGCTGCTCTATCAATAATACAACCTTTATGTTTTTCCATATCCAGCTAGAGCCACACTACGTCCAATGGGTTATAGCCTCCAATTGCTTCTAAGACTTTATCCGAGCACTCATTCGCGACTGGTACTCTCCATTATTCTACTGTTTGCCTGACGAATTTCATCATTCCAGAATGACCAGACAATACACGCAGAAAAAATACATATTGACAAATGGGATATGGTCCGGCTAGTGAACGCACTGGCCATGGGAGCCAGTCCCAATTACTTTGTGATAGCACCTGCCTCGACGTGATAAAGCAATGCGCTGTAGCAGATCAAGCCAAGATCCTTCTTTCACTCCAGGATATTATCAAAGTGTACCAAGCCATTGGAGTATTACGACAGGGATACCACATGTTGGTAGCGAGGTAGAAAGGGATCTCCCTGGAGGATTGGCAATGGTATCTATAATTCTCTGAAAGGGAGACATTATCCAATACATCCATAGAAAACTTGTTGAAGACGCACCTTCAGACAAGATAGACAAGAGATTGATGGCAGAAATTGCAGAGAAGATTTCGGAAACTGTCGCAGAGATGTAAGTAGGATTGATGGAATGTGGAGTCCTGTTGAAGCTATCCACTGATAGATATATATCTAGATTTCTGCTAGTGTCGCAGAATCTTGACATGATCCTACAGGAGACTACCATTCCTCAGAAGTGCAAAAGACTCCAGGATCTCTGTTTATGTGAAACCACTCAGGAAAAGATCACTGTGCTAAACCATATGTGCTAGTAAACTTCGCGAACACCCCAGGAAAATTTCTGCAGGAACACGTCTCCCTGATATTATTAGTCAGCATTCACCAAGAATAAAAGTTGTTCTCTCCCGACCTCTCTCTCTGACTCCCTTTTTTCCTTATCCAACTGCTATTGTTTGAAAAAGATTTTCCTCCCTTTTAGTAATAGCCAGTTACTCTCCTATTTCGCTGCACTCATAGTGGGCAAAATCAAGTGTGACGCCACTTCTTTTTTTTTTTCCTGAGTGATATTTTATGTTGTATCTTAATAGAATTTTATAAGCTGGTATATTGAGTATAGTAGACAGTATGGGGTTATTCATATTTCTATATATAAATCTATCTTTCATAATTTTGAATTCTGATCCCTTGTCTATAGTGACATTGCTATTATACCTTCAGCATCAAATTCTCCACTAGTGTTACTATTATCTCTGAATTCTTCCTTGACTTTCAAGGTTATTTGAAATTCTACCTCCTCTTTAGGTAACTTCTGACTGGAACTTTTGTTGTGGCCTCTTTTTTTGCATTCTAACTTTCAATTAGTTTTCCAATATGAATAATAGTCAGCTAGCTGATAACATATTAGTAGCAAATACTCAGAGTTCCAATGAACTAGATGTGAAAGAGAGACTAAATCGAGCCCTGGAGTGGTTAGAGCAAGAGCCTGGAGAGAAGGCTAGTGTAGCAGCTGAGTTGTTTAATGTAAAGGCTTCAGCAATACGAATGCGTCAATTACAAAAGCAAAATCAGCAGCGAAACCTACATGGAATCTGCAATCAACATGGCGGTAATAATCTCATCTTGACACCAGCTGAAAAGAAGGCAGTCTATAAGTTTTGCTATCAGCAATGGGAGATTGGAATTGCAGCAACACCATTGATTATTTTTGCAGCAATTTGCAATCTTCATCAGCAAGAAAAGTGTAATGTGCCATCACAGGATTAGTTTCGACAATGGCTGAAAGGAAATCCGGACCTACATACAATTAAGACCAAGCCAATAGCATGAGTTAGAATCACAACGCATATGGAATCAGACTTGCATAGCTTTTTTGTGGACTATGGAAAGACCTTACTAAAGTATAGGATTCAACGAGCAAAACATGTTTACAATATGGATGAATCTGGGGTACGAATTGGCTGTCCAGTAGGAGAGCTGGTGATTGTTCCTACAGAGGTAAAGGAACTGTATACTCACAGTGCAGAAAATTGTCAGTCTGTTACAATTATTGAGACCATTTGTGCTGAAGGAAGTTTTCTACCTCTACCAGTTATAATTTGTCCTGAAGAAAAGATCATGGAAAACTAAATACATGAAAGTCTAAATGGTGCAGAGATTCTTGTGGTATCTCCTACAGGATATACTAATGAGAAGATGGCACTATCTTGGCTTGATCACTTCATCAAGCATGTTGGAGCCAGTCCTACTAAGCATTGAAGAATTCTCCTTCTTGATAGTCACTCTACCCACCATCAGGATGACTTTGTCATTAAATGCCATAGGAACCATATTGTACCCTTTGAATTTCCCTCTCTTCTCACACATGTCCTCTAACCTCTTGATGTAGGTGTATTCCATTCATGGAAGCACTACCATAATAAGGCTATTCATAATGCTCTACACTCACTTGATATCGAATATACAGTTTCCTCTTTCTTTCGAGATCCAGACAACATCTGCCATCAAACGTTTCAGAGCCATACGATTAAACATGCCTTCAAAGATTCTGGCATGTTTCCAATTTCCTATAAGACTGCTTTGAAGAAAATGTGTCATTATAATTCCAAAGCTAGTCGGATTGAGGAAGTGAATCAAATTGAGTCTGAGATTGCAGTAGATGAAGATGGCATATTGGAACTTGCAACTCTGCCAACAACATATTTTGAAAGTCAAAAGAGTATTCATGAATGGGTGGGCCAGGCAGCAGTTTTTAGCCCAAGGACCAAGGATCGATTTGAGCAATGGGCTGAAGGAACTGAGATCCTTCTTGCAAAGGCACAGCTGGAGGAGGAAATGTATCAAAAGGTGCATAAGAGGAATCAGGAGGAAACTGCACATAAAAGGACATCTCGAAGAGTAATCCAGAAAGGTGGAGTAATTACAGTAGAATCTGCCCATCAAAGAAAGAAGGGGAAAGAAGAAAAAGAGATAGCAGCAGCTATTAAAAGAGCAAAAAAGAACGTCCAAATTGCTGTTAATAAAGCAAGGACAATGCTGAATCAACATAGAATAGCAGCACGAAAGTTGGAGAAGAAATGGAAAAAAATGTGTAGAGTATTACTCTTCAAGGCGGGATAGTTCCACCGGACCTGTTAATACCAATTCCTGATCCTGAAAAGAATCCTACCCCCGAGGATCTTGAAACACTTCTATCTCCACCAGATTTGTTGCAGGCTCTGTCCAGACTTGAATCTATATCAGTTAATCATAGGATTGACTTAGAACCTGTAAGTAAATCTTAATTATATAAAAAAATGATATGAATAAAAAGATAAAGGTTTCAGCTAATATATAATAGGTGCCTCATAATAATCTAGCATTAAGGAGTCAGAAGGACCAGAGAAGTGATTTGGCTTTTGATATTGAATCTGATAGTGATACAGATTCTTCCTGTATTTCACTGAATTCTATTGTTGAAAAGGCTGATTTTATTGGCATTAATTAAAGTTTTTTGAGTTTTGTATTATTCTTCACCTAAGTGCTATGTAGTCATAAGCGGTCACTCAGAAAAAAAGAAAGGTGGTATCACACTTGCTTCAGCGTCAAACTTGGTTCTGCCGACTATGAGCGAAGCGAAATAGGAGGGTAACTGGCTATTAAATCCCAATCTATTTTTTTACCAAAGCCTATCCATTTCTGAACCATTTATCTATCAAAGAGAATAACGGGATGGTAGCAGCATTGGCTTATACCAAGGTCGATGGAAATGGAAACCATAGAGATGAGGTTTTCAGAGTGAAGAGGTCTTTGGTGAGAGGAGCTCAATCAATCCGCAGGGTGTGAGTTAGAAACTCTGCGAATCCCAAGACCGCTTACAGCAACGAGCCTGGCTGTTTCCTACTACTCCCTGTACAACAAATCGAAAACCAGATACTCGCCCTCAAAGAGTCTCTAAAAGCAGAGAGTAAAGCCCAAAAAGAGGCTACCGAGGTACTAGAGGAAAAGACCCAGGCACTGACTCAGGAAGTCACCATTCTCTGTCCCTTCAAGGGGATGGCTATTGATATTCAGCAACGCTTTTTTTGCCACCTATCATCAAAGTCAAGGTGTACTGCCAATTGGCGATCCTTACATCATTGATTCTGGAAACTTGTAAGCTCATACCAGTGATGTGATATTCAATGTTTACCTTTTTAAGAAGCAATTGCTTAGTTTTGAAGAGAATTTTTCAGACCTATACTGTAACCAGTACCGGTACTAGGTCATGTTTTAGATTTTGTTTTATACTATTGTTTGATGCTGGTTATATTTCAAAGGTATCACTTGATACTTTGAATATTTTATGTTTTGTTTTATAGTGTCTGTAACGTGTTCACACCTAGAGTGCTAATCAAGCTTCAAGTGCGATAGTAACAGGTAGCCTGCTTGCTTGGCAAGAGGCGAGAGCTGTGTAAACTAAATGAGGCTTTAAAGGGGTATAATAGGAGATCAAGAAGTAACCGTTCAACTAAGTACATTAGGAATACTGTCAGTTACAGTCTGCCGTTTCCATCGTAGAATCAGCGGTGTTTAAATACTAGTTCCCACTCATCTCCAGTATGAGCGATAATATAAAATCCTTCAAAGTATCCAGGTATACCTTTGAAATCTAATAAGTATCAAACGATACTATAAAACAAAACATAAAACATTCCTAGTATCAAGCAATACTTTTAAAACATAACAAGTATCAAATGATACTTATAAAACAAAACATAAAGCATTCAAAGTATCAAGCGATCCCTTTGAAACATAACAAGTGTCAAACAATACTGTGAAACAAAACATAAAACATAATCTAGTACCCATACCAGTTACATTCCCCAAAACAAAACCACTGTTGAAGTGAAACAAAACTACTAATCCTGAAAATCAAAATTCTCAATGAAATCCTCCTCGCTATAACCTTCCTCCATATGGAAATCATCGCCTAATCTGTAATTAGATGATAAACAAGAAGTGCAAAATGCTACTGCAACAAAGAAACCACTTTCATACCAGGGCATGTCACAGTAGTCCTGTACTCTGACATTGTTCTCAGAAACCACCTGAACTATCTTACATTCATGGAAGGTTGTGTAAACCCATTGCCAATTGGGCAAAGAGCATTGGATCCGACCCAGCCAGAAGTTAGCGTGTTTTCGGAGAGTGGTGGAAAAAGGCATAGCTGGTTGGCAGGGCAGTGTGGGGCCATAGCGCAAGGAAGATGGGTCCATGGGCCCCCCCCTTCATATAGAACACCCCCCAGCTTCCCTTCGCCTCACGATCACTATTCTCCCTACACCTCGTGTTCCTATAGTTCCTACTGCTTGTGTTCTTTTTGACTTATTGCAATTACCTCACCAATACCTGCCTCAATCTCATCCCTACATTTCTCCATCGACGAAAGCCAACCCAAACAACTTGAACGAAAGCCATGGCCCCAAGACAAGCCACTTTAGGTGGAGAGACCTCTACCCCATGAAACAGACATGGAGCAAGGGGAGGAATCATGAAAAACACACATAACCACCAGCCCCCAAACCGTTGCGGCCAACAACTTCCAGCAGGACCACAAGGCCGGTCAGCCCAAGGCACAGAAACTATCGTGGGCTCGAGTACCAGTGGAGAAGCTGAACCCAGAACACCACGATACAGCCACTCTCCATTGAACAATGCCCCTCACCAGAGCCCACCGATATCTCTACCCATGGCAAGTCCCCACAGAGCCAGGACCTCCACAATAGCCAGCAAGCTTGATCCTGACTCCCCACTCCAAATACCTGTTGATATACCGATTAATGTCAGCACAATGCGGGAGCTCTTAAGATCACATGAACAAGAAATAGTCAACTGCATTGTCCACCGGCTTAGTACCCAGAACTCCCAAGGACCGAACCCGAGTAGCGCAATTCCTGAGTTACCTCAACAGGGAGTCCCACACCCAGTGCTATAGCAACCCAATCCTACACAAGCCAAAATTGCCAAGCTGGAGAGCCAGCTAGCACAGGTAAGAGGCATAATGGAATCTGAGCAGGCAGCCTACAGGAAACCTAGAAGAGCAAGTATGTATAACTCTACCCAGTCTCAGATTGAAGTAGCAGGGGAGGGTACATCCACTATGGCCAATTCAGTGGAGGAACAGTTCCCAGGAGTAGAGAGAAGCACACTGATACAAATAATCAAAAACCACTTCAAACCAATGAATATCTACCGCCTATTAGCAAGCGAGAAGGAGCGAGCAGAGTCTTAGCATACAATTAGTATTGGGGGAGTGGAGTTTGAGCCAACAGAAAGGGAGGGGAAGGAGAGTGAATACAGGATGAGCAGTTTCTTTAAGGCATGGGCAGCATACCACGGAATCAATGTCAAGTTAGTCCCACACACACTTCAGGGAGACCTAGCCATAGCTCTCTCAATCTGTACAATGAACCTGTATGAGCTACTGGAGAAGTATGCGTGGGAAGAAGTCAAGGCCTACCATTTCCAGTTCCACCAGAAGGGGGTGGCAAGTGGCCAGAGTATATACCATGCACGAAAATGGCGGCAGCTAGACAGTGAGCTCATTGCCTTCAAATGTTTCACATACCCAGCCCTTCGATCCTATTGGGTGCAAAGCCACGGGATAATCCCAGCACCCCAAAGGAGAATACAGGAGCTGCCAATTCGCGAAACAGTGCCTGGCTCAGGCTACTCCCAAGTAGCACTTACTACCGGCCCTTCATATTCTTCTATCGAGCGTTGCACAAATCCGAGCCACTTAGGCCAAATCTCAATACAGCTAGCTCAAGTGAGTGTAGGACCTCTACTCCCAGCCACTTGGTCCTGTTGAAATTGGAACTTCCGGGAGTGCCGCTTGACCCAATGCCAGTACTGTAACCGGTACGGGTTACTATGTTTTATGTTTGGTTTCACAGTATCATTTGATACTTGTATTGTTTCGTGTTCTATCGGTTGATACACACAATGTTTTATGTTTGGTTTCACAGTATCGTTTGATACTTGTATTGTTTCGTGTGCTATCGGTTGATACTCAGAATGTTTTATGTTTGGTTTCACAGTATCGTTTGATACTTGTATTGTTTCGTGTGCTATCGGTTGATACACA
>PYWC01000002.1:365961-400163 GCA_003182015.1 Tuber magnatum | reverse complement strand
GCTGATTCCCGCGATGGAAACAGCAGACTTCGACAGACAGTATTCTTAAATATACTTGGTTGAACGGTTACTTCTTTGATCTCCTATTACACCCCGTTCGAAGCCTCCTTTAGCAAGCAGCGCTCACTTTGTGTTGATCACAAAGCCATCTGCTCCTATCGTACCGCTACGTGACTAGGGCCAGGCCCAAACACGTTACAAGTACCAGCACACTTGCATTACCTGTGGCAGCAATCATAGGGCCTCTCAATGTGTAGCAGGGAACACCAGGCCAGGTCAACTCTCACACAACAACCCCTGCAGATGTTAGCCAGCCTCTACGGCCCTACTCCCATACTGCTCCCACTCCCTCTCTCCCCCAGTTTTTCAACCTGTCTCTCTCAATAATCTCCTATATCCCATACTCTTCAACCGTACCCTGTACTCACTGCAATATCAGTACCACCCTTTACAAACATAGGAATATGCATGGCAGCAGCCCATCCCAAAAAGCCCTCATTAAGCATAATGGCCAGAGAAGCACCCACTCGCCCAAACACCACAATTCACTACCCATTATATACCTCACACTACCTACCAATCCCAGCAGGCATACTAAAGCCCACCGGGTGGGCGAACCTTACACACGAATTTCCCGATAGGACAGTGGTCAACGCGATCCTAGGCATCTGCCAATATGGTGCATGGATTGGCTACCAAGAACAGCGAGGCTCAATCACAATACATCCAAACTTGTCAACCGCTGAGGCAGACTCAGATCTAGTAACAGCAGATATCATGGCCCAAGTAAAAGAGAATCGCCTCGAACCATATCGCAACTTCACAGCACTATCTAAGCACTTCACAGCTTCCCCATTAGGACTAACCAACAAGTCTGGCAGTAGTAAACGCTGCATCCACCACCTCTCTTACCTGACTGGGGACCCAAGCTCAATCAATAATGGGATACTGGAAGAGTACAGAGCAATTGTATATAGTAGCATGAAAGAAGCCACTGAGGCTATCCAAGAGTTCGGGGGTGACAGCATTCTTGTAAAGCGGGATTTTGAGTCCGCCTTTCATCACATTCCAGTATTACTACTAGACACCCCGCTCCTCGGACTGCAATGGAAAGAAAGATACTACGTGGAACGGTTTCTCCCATTCGGCCTTCGAACTGCACCATATTTGTTTAACTTATTTGCTGAGGTGTTCCACTGGCTTTTGGAACAAGAGCTAATACAAGAACAACTGTCAGCAAAGGTGGTCTACTACCTCAACAACTTTTTAATCATACTAGCGAGTGGGAGTTGGCTTGAAACATGAACAGTGCTGTTTTCTAGGCTTTGCATTGAGGTTGGTTCCTCAATCAAAATATCGAAAAACAAAGAAGGCCAGATTGCAGGCTTCGCAGGCTTTGAACTTGACACCGGAAAGATGCTTATCCGGCTACCGCAAAAGAAGCTTATCAAAGCTCGTCAGATTGACCAAAATGCCACTGATCAGAGCTCGCCCCCTCTTGTTGACCTACAGCGGATTGCGCGATACCTCAACTTTCTCACAACAGTGATACCACTTGGGCGCACTTTCCTCCGACATCTGTACAATATGTAATTACACTTCCCGCTGGGAACCAGGCATGGCAAGCGACGCCTATTCATAGAGGCTAGGAAGTACCTCGTGTCGTGGTCCCAGGCACTACGAAATACAACAGAATGCTCAATTGCCACACAGAAGCGAGAGGTAATTAGGGTTTGGTCAGATGCAGCATGTACGAAAGGTCTTGGTGCTTTCTACCTCAATGAAAAACAAGTTGTCCTACTCACAGGACATAACCTAGTACCCGTACCAGCTACAAGAACAGTCCAGGTATTTTCTCCCATACGCGACAATCAGCTTAGTGTGTTATCACACCCATGTAACAAACTACTGCAATTATCCCAGGCTCCAGAATTGGGGCTTCAGCAAAGGGCACCATGAATTTCCACTTTTTTTTCTCCTCTGGAAACCATGCCTTTACCTGAATACCAGTACACTGGCCGAACTGCAGGCTCAATGTGGGAAACCTGCCCTCCGGCATTCACAAAGAACAACTCCAGAGGTTTGCAAAATCATAGCCTGTGTACAGTACATTCTTCCTTTGTTACACTCACTGGTCTATGGTAATATCACAACTACTGCAATCCGCAGCTGCTCTATCAATAATGCAACCTTCATATTTTTCCATATCTGGTTAGAGCCATACTGTGTCCAATGGGTTATAGCCTCCAATTCCTTCTAAGTCTTTATCCGATTACCCATTCGTGACCGGTACTCTCCATCATTCTACTGTTTTGCTAACGAATTTCATCATTCCAGAATCACCAGACAATACACACAGAAAAATCCACATTGACAAATGGGATATTGTCTGGCTAGTGAACGCACTGGCCATGTGAGCCAGTCCCAATGATTTTGTGATGACACCTGCCTCCACAAGATGGATGAATGCACTGTAGCAGATCAAGCCAAGATCCTTCTTTCACTCTGTGATATCATCAAAGTGTACCAAGCCATTGCAGTGTTATGACAGGGATACTATATGTTGGTAGCAAGGTGGAAAGGCATCCTCCAGGAGGATTAGCCACAGTATCCATAATTCCCAAAAGAGAAACATTATATAATACATTCACACAAAACTTGTCGAAGACGCAACTTCAGACAAGATGGACAAGAGATTGGAGGCAGAAATTGTAGAGAAGATTTCGGAAACTGTCGTGGAGATGTAAGTAGGGTTGATGGAATGTGGAGTCCTGTCAAAGCTATTCACTGATAGATATATATCTAGATTTCTTCTAGTCTCTTGGAATCTTGATGCGATCCCACAGGAGACTACCATTCCTTGGTAGTGAAAAGAGCTCTGGGATCTCTGTTTATACAGAATCACTGGTGAAAAGATCACTGCGCTAAACTATATGGGCTAGTAAACTTCATTGGCACCCCGGGGAAATTTCTGCAAGAACACGTCTCCCTGATATCATTAGTCAGTATTCACCGAGAATAAAAGTTGTTCTCTCCCACCCTCTCCCTCTGACACCCTTTTTTCCTTATCCAACCACTATTATTCAAAAAACACTTTCCTCCCCTGTACTATATCACTATCTATTTTTTTATCAAACCCTATCCATTTCCGAACCCTTTACTAATCAAAGAGAATAATGGGATGGTAACAGGGTTGCTTTATACCGAGGTCAATGGAAATGGGAACCACGGGGATGAGGTGCTCAGAGTTAAGAGGTCTTAAGTGAGAGGAGCTCAATCAATCTGCAGGATGCGAGTTAGAAACTCTGCAAATCCCAAGACTGCTTACGCCAACGAGCCTGGCTGTTCCCTACCACTCTCGATACAACAAATGGAAAACCGGATACTCGCCCTCCAAGAGGCCCTAAAAGCAGAGGGTGAAGCCTGAAAGGAGGCCCTAAAAGCAGAGGGTGCAGCCCGAAATGAGGCTACCGAAGCTCTAGAGGAGAAGACCTAGGCACTGACCCGTGAAGTCACCATCCTCCGCCCCCTCAAGGGGACCGCTATTGATATTCGGCAATGCTTTTTTGCCACCTATTGTCGAAGGCAAGATGCACTGCGAATTGACGACCCTTATATCATCGATTCAGGAAACTTGCGAGCTCATGCCAGTGATGTGATCTTGGACGTTGACCTTTTTAAGAATCACTTGATTGGTTTGGAAGAGAATTTTTCAGACCTATATGGTATGTCCTGGCCGCAAGCTGAACAACATCTTGGTATGCTTGTTTATTACCCCCCACCCCACAAGACTATTTGCACTTCTAACCGTGACCGCCATTAGGATCTGAGCAGCTCGTCGATGCCATGAACACGCATGCAATGGGCATTATGAATTCTCGTCTGGGGTGGAGCTTCAAACAGGAGGCTGAGTTTCGAAACCTTGTCAATGCAACCATTTGTAGATAGAGTTTGGGCTTCTTGCTAGGTGGATTAGACACAGCGTTCCTAATTGGCACGATTCAGTTGTTGTATCCAAGAATCCGGGCGGAATTAAGAGGGTGACTCAGTCGGCAGATGAAGGCGTAAAGAGGGTAGTACTACGATTAACCAGAATTAAGAATGTCTTCTCCCCTCTATTCATCCAATGCTCGTAAACCCATTTAACATGGACATCCTGAGAGACTTCTACCGGCAGCGGCGGTAATAACGATGATCTGGAGGAGGACGAATGGGAGGACGGACACTCGACCACGCATTTGAACGGCTCGGTGTTGAATAATAGGCCAGTGTAGGGGGAAAATCCGGGGGATAGAACGTATCGGAGCAGATTGGAGGTTATTAAAATTCCATCCCGTTTAAAAACTTGCAGATTCCCGGACAATGAAGTGTATTTCTACGTATCTTTAATAAACTCCGAAGACTGTCCGGGGCAGCGAAGAATCCAACAGCCTGAAATCCGGGATACTGGAGTGTGATTGCACTTCCATAAGGGGGGAACCCATCATACGGTACGAGCGACGGAAGGTTGAACTTGAGTCACGTGCGAGCGCGTAGTTATAGGCTCACCGCACCAGCATTTACTACCGGTAGCACGGATGAGAATAAACGGAGCGGAGATAAGATTTACTCGTGCCAGTACGCGTGCTAGTGTTCGGGTCTAGGAAGGCGCCATATTTCCAGAATGCAGGTTGGTGTTCAAGATGGCAGGAAGTGCAGCCCAGAGCTGATACTTGGGCAGTTACAGTGTCTGACACGCAGGTCTAGTCTAGCATTAACAGAATCTGATAATGTAAACCACGACAAATCGGAATCGAACCCCAAAACCGTGAAAACTACGCCATCCCTGCACCTGACAAGTTGCAAGCAAAACGATATCCCCGCCCTGGCCCCCGCCCCAAGATCCCCTACACGGCACCGTACCTCCCTCTCCTCACCGTCCCACCACCTCCATAAACCCGATTGAGCCCCGCCGCCGCTGGAAACACATGCTCCTCCCCGGTCGGCACTGGCTCAAGCACACTCTCGCTGACAGGGACCCTTAAAAGCTGGCAAGTGTACTAGTACCACCTTTCCCCACCTCCTGCGGAAGGCATAATAAGCAGGGCATGCGTAAGGGTCCCGATTGTATCCGCAATTGGCAATACGAGGCCGCAGGAAGTTCGTCTACCGGCTGTCGCAAAGGGTATGGTTAGGGTTATGGTTGCCGAAGGATTTTCCCGCCCAGTGGTGCGGAGAGCGTTAGCGACGGCCCTAGGCTAGCACTATTGAGGGAGCGAAATAACGGAATGTGAATCAGAGGACTAGGAACCGTACGAACCCGTACTGTACAAGCCATCTGAACTCCTAACACCCGTACTTGAAGAAACAATACAAGTTCTGCACAGATACAGCAGAGAGAGTCAAGCCAACCCAATTTGTTGATCGATCCCACAACTAATAGCTAATCACAAACACACGCACTCTATGGCGCAGCACAAGTGCTGTACTGTACTCATGAGGGTACAAGCACCGTATCATACCTCCCCCGGACCTGCCCCACACCACCCCACCCCTTTCATCTCATCCATCGTCTAGTTGACTGTGCGGCCATTTGCCCATCCAATCTAAGCCAGCTGACTAACTATTCTTCATCACAGTTCTACAGTACTCGTACTTGTGTGTAAAGTACAGCACTTAACCTCACGCCCTTACCGCACCATGCGACATCCGAACTTGGAAAAAGAGAAAAAGGAAAGGAAAACACTCAAGTCCAAGGAAGTCCAAGGAATTTAGTTTAGTTGCCACAGCGCTTTACTGCGCAGTCCACGCACAGTACTTGTACCCCCAACGACATGGCTGCTTGGCGTTTGAATTAGTGTCGTTGGACAGGAGGATACCGAGTTCGCGGTATTGGAATTATACGAGTATCATACGACGACACCGGAATCAAGGGTCCAGGAGCTGTTTGGCCAAGATGGATCCCACGTTACAGGGCTGATTTAATTATTGATTTCCGTACCATACCGTAGTGGGGATGGTGCAATTCGCGGCACCGGGAGCGGGTTTGCATGGGGACTAGTCTAGCGATCTTGGCGAGGTACGGGGTTTAGCGGGTTGTTCGTGGGGAAATGATGTTGTTAGTGTACAGTACGGTAGACTACCGGTAGGTTTTGTAAGGTAGAGAAAGGTGCTATTGGTGTCGGTATGATACTGCGCCCGTGGGTTATATCTGGCTACCGGTAATGAGGGTGCGTGTTTGGAGATCTGGGGTGGTAGGCTATGCTGCCAAGGGCAGAAGTTGGAAGTGTTGTATCAATTGTTATGAGTCGAGCGGGGGAGTGGGTAAGGAAGAAGTGTCAAGAAAGTGCAATTAACCACGGTAATGCCAAAAAGTCCCTCCACATCCTCTCCACTCTTTAATTAGACAGAAGCACTTGACATACAGAGGGTATAACATTGATAATATAATATTATCTAGCGGTAGAGGTCACTTAATTTATCAAGGTATCGTATTATGACAAAATAAAATACAGAGAATGAAATAGTACTCGTCATGCCTTGTCACTCACGACTAGCGGACCTTAACCCAAGCAAGAGAAGTAAAGATATAGGGAAAGGGATTCAACCAGAACTCCAAATCATATATATACCACCCAAAACAAACTGATGTTCCCCAGATACCAGACTGATTATGTTCTAAAGCAACTAGCACCCCCCCCCCCACGTCTCCCTGATATCATTAGTCAGTATTCACCGAGAATAAAAGTTGTTCTCTCCCACCCTCTCCCTCTGACACCCTTTTTTCCTTATCCAACCACTATTATTCAAAAAACACTTTCCTCCCCTGTACTATATCACTATCTATTTTTTTATCAAACCCTATCCATTTCCGAACCCTTTACTAATCAAAGAGAATAATGGGATGGTAACAGGGTTGCTTTATACCGAGGTCAATGGAAATGGGAACCACGGGGATGAGGTGCTCAGAGTTAAGAGGTCTTAAGTGAGAGGAGNACTCCGCTCGCCGGTCCTCCAATACCTCCGCCTCGCGGGATCCCGATACAACCTCTTCCGAATCCACCAGAGGAGAACCCCACACAGAACGCAAAACGAAACCACACCCACCGCCACAATCCCACCCACGGCCCCGGGCGAGAGGGACGACGCATCATTGCACCCGGCGAAAACCCCCGGCTCGGAGATATACTGCGGGTTCGTACGCACTTGTAGCTCTCCTCCGTGCGTCGCGTTATGTCCTAGGAGAACGCAGGGGGCGTCGTAGGTGCTGCCGCAGGTGTACCCTACCGGACAGCACTTGTTGTTCAGATTATGGTTATCGTTATAGCCGGTCAACTCTGCCGGACACATTTCTCTGTGAGAGGACGGGTCCGCGCAGTTGGCGTAGGAGGTTGGACATTCTGACCAGGTTCGAAGGATTGGTGGGCAGGAGTCAGATGCGGTTTCGGGGGTAGTGCCTGGGCAGCAGTTTTCCCAGGTGGTTTTTTCATGGGTTATCGTTAGGGTGCAGGTTTCATTCATTTTGGAGTTTTTGGTCGGGGTTAGCCCGGTGTTGGGGGGCAGGGAGGAACGGGGACGGGGAACTTTTATATACGAAAGTATGGCTTAAGGGGTTTAGCATTGCTCCCTTTTGCCCTGTCCAGTTGGCCTGGGCTTTTTATTTTGTTTTTCCTTTTTTTTTCTTTAAAAAAGGGAGAACACAACTGGCAGGAAACTGCCGTACAGCGATTGAGTGAATGTCTTGTTCTTGGCGGAGGTGAAGTGGAAGTGGAAGTAGAAAGTAGGAAGAAACGGAAACAAAGAGAATATCATAAGCATCTGACATTACCACCCGAGCGTTAATAATCCCACAGCGGCAACGAGCAGGGCAACGCGGCACCAAAAAAGAAAACAAAGAAAGCACGAAATTGTTTCCATCAGGTGTTCTTCTCCCCCCCACTATCACTACAATCTACGGATGATAACGTCGTTGGCCCATCGAGGCACAGGTCACTGCAGTAACGCCCCGTCAGCACCAGCAAAAAGCAATTCAAAGCAGCCAGAACACACCGCTCCCAATCCCATACAGCACCTCTCGTTCCGCCTGCCATAAACTTATAATCGCAGCCCAAAGCCCTCAAAAAGCCTTACACCAGCATTCTCACCCATCGCTCCCCTCAGGTAACAGTACCAAACTCCACCCCCACACAACAAAGAAAACCCGGAAAAGCAAGCAGGATGTGCGCCAGCATTGGGGTGTTACGAGCGCCTATATTACCACCCCAATCCAGACCAACCCAATCCAAGAAATAACCTAGGAGGGGGGGCGTGATTACGACGAGACTTCTGTTATGATGCCCGAGCGCCGCTCCTTGAGAGGACGGTACCGGTACTCGAGTAGTGGGATTAAGAAAGGACAAATGCTGGTGAAAACGGGCGGGTTATTCCGTTTTTCTCGAAGGGCTGGAACGGCGGGGAGGAGTGGTGGGGGGGCGAGCCAAGGAAAGAAGGGGGAGTGGTTGTCTCGGTTAACCTTGGTTAGCCTTCACCCTACTGCAAGTCATTCCATGGACCTTTGCGATCGAGCCATCAAAATCATAGTCCTGAACACAGTTCTCCCGCACTTAGCCGTTTGAATCTTTCGTTCGTTTACCAAGGATCCAATTTGTCCCTCCCCATCGGCACATCTTCGGACGATAAAACGAAGTGGTAGCTGGTCATCACCACAATAAAGATAGAAAAGAAATAAAGAGCGGGAAATCTAGGAACCAAAATCGCATGAAGCATATTCCTTCCCCTCATACTCAGCAGCAATGTGATAAGGCGATGTGATGAAGTGCACGGTGGTGGTAGGCTTCGAGGCCCTCCACGCCAAGATAATTTGCGCCGGTAACCCGCTGTGGGTGTTTTCTTGCCTCGCAACAGCAGTTCGTGCCTCTGTTTTTGAGGAATTCTCGCCAGGGGTGGGGGGGTTGGTAGGTGGGTAACAGTAAGCGTCAAGTTCATAAGAAAGGAGGTGAAAATGAGATCAGAGGTTTAGCGCTCATCGCACGGCGTCAATTCGTCGGTTGATATATTCATAATGTCACCACCGTACCGTATAGCGTTCCCATTTTTGGGATTGTTTACTGAACAGCCTAGAGGGCAGCCGTGTTTTAGTTTTGGATGTACTGTACAGAGCCTGTTCTATCTACCTTCTCCCCTCTCACGCCAAAACTCCGGATAGAACCGCTGTAAAATGTAAACCCCGGATTAGCCTTCCGTCGCTAATCTAGGTACCAGTTACCAGAAATCCACAATCAGTGGAGCAAATGGCAATCGATTATACCAACCTTATGTAACCTCACCAGGGCACTGTCCACCAAATGAATACTCAACCACTCACCCATCGCCATATCCAACCTTTCAAGATTGCGAATAGTAGTATCTGTATCCGAACTACCCCCACCCAAATATCAGCTCCTCCGCGCCTATCCATTCATTGAAAAAAGCAAAGTAGAGGACAAACCTCTCCTTGAGCAACTTGTTCTCCCCCCGAATAACCATCGTCAATACCACCTTCCTTTTCTCAAAACACCCCTGCTCGCCTTCGAACTCCTTTTCCGTGACCTCCCCTGCGCCCCAAGCGAACGTGAGTAACGGGATATACTCCGTTGTCATGAACTTGAGCAAGTGCAAGTGGAATAGCAAGTCCCTGTGGACCTGCGGGTGATCGAAAGTTCCCGCGAACGAAGTGGACAAAGGGGTGGATATGGCGCTGAGAGTCCGGTTACGGGGGGCAGAGGCCGACTTTGTTTGGCGTCTCCTGGCTGCGGCGCGGGCATGTGATCGAGCGGCCGGGGAGGAAGGTGGTGATGGGGGTGGAACTTGTGGTGACAGGTGAGACGTTGCGGTGTTGCATGTACGCCAAGGGGGAGTGCCTAGACGGGGTGATGGGGGCCGAGCGAGACATTGTGGTTGTGTTCAATAGGGAGAGGGGGGGGGGGGGTTGGCACAGTGTTCATGCAGGTACGCAGCACGTGTGGTGGTGATGGGGGGGAAACGATAGGCGGGTAGGTGTGTGGGATTGAAGAGGCACGGATTGGCCTTTGCTCAGGGGTGATAATTATTTAAGATTAGGGCGTGAGTAAATTGGGAACTAGGGCTCAAGACGAGCAGGTTTATAACAGCACATAATCATAAGGACAGTTTCACGAATAGCCTGACTCCTGGACCAGCACCTACACGTAACTTGCTGCGTATACATCGCCCACGGGCGTCGATCGCTCCCTCTAAATCTCAGTCCAGACCCACGATGCCCCCATCAGGAATACTCCCCTCAGAGACACAGTTCCAGGTCCACGGAAGGTAAACACTCACTATCCATCATCCCATCAACAGAGTGATTTGCCATGACCTTCATCTCCTTTCCCTCCATCAAAGGTGCAGCATATCAGCCGGATAGCGCCGCATATCCCACAAAAATGCAACCACCACAGCACTTGAAGGGTCTATCGTTAGGCGAGAATATCTGACTGTCGTACCAAAAGCCCGTTTCCCCACAATAAGATTGCGGTACCCGCTCACGTGCAGTGCACATGGTTCACCCGCTATGCAAGGCAAAGTGGGCGGATGGGGAATGTTTACAGAAAAGAGGAGCAAAAGAAAAATGCTCAACTCTTTGGATAGAAGGAGATGAATAGGGGGCAATAGCGATTCACGGCCGCTAGAAACGGAAACCCCATAACCATGGCAAACACAGAATGTTTGTATACTACAGGGCGACCCTGTATATACTCGACCCATGTGCTGCCCAGCCAAAAGCCCCCGTCTCCAGAACGGCCACTAAACACATAGCATATACATGGCCCCTGCGGTCCTTACGAGATAGAAAGGAAGCCCGCCGGAACTTACCGGGGGGGGAGACTAATGACAGCTCACTGATCAGTGATTCAGGTCCCTCGACGAGTTTAAGAAATGGTGTTGTGGCACGGGTATCATAGCTAGGAATTTCTTAGTATCCTAATATTGCAGGACGGGATAGCTACAATAGGCCCTGGAAGTGAGCATAAGATAGATAATACCGTCTCTGTTATCGTTTCCACTTGCTCGTCTCTATGATACTTGCCCACAGTCAAATAGATAAGGAAACTAGGCAAGATACCGAGTGAAAACCCATGACCCGCCTTCCACTATCGGTATCCCCTTTATATAAAAAAACAGAAAAACGGACAGAAGAGCAACAAAACAAAGTCCCCAAATCCCAGCACCTACCCTTTTATAATCAAAAAAAAAACCCCCAGCCCTAAGTAGCAACACAATCAACTCTAATTGACGGGCGATCAGAAACTTGGTATCATAATTCGGTAATAAAAGGTCTAACAGAGCTAAATGAACCCCTTTTATCATACCCACACACTATCCAGGATCCAACCCTGGGCTAAAGGGCCAACAACCAGCCATGCAATCACACCAGGCGTACCATCATACAGGTACCTCACCCCAACCCAAATAACTAATCAAAAACACTTCCGCGCCAACCAACCAACCAGCGGATGGCCCGGGACATGCCAGCTATGACAAAAACAAACCACAAAACTCTAGCGCCCAGCACAGCCGCAGCCGTGCTTCCACTTTCCAAAATTTTGATGGTGGGAAGTGCATTGATGCCTATAACCTCCATCTTAGCCCAAATCCGTGACCAGAAACAGATGGAAAATCCTGATGTTAAAAAAGACCCCTTGTGGGCAGCTACGCAGAAGAAAAAGAGAAAAAACAATAATCAAATTTGTTCTGTCCTATCACAATAGAGGTGATGAAGGAAAACTCAGATTTCGGGGTTTGAGATAAAGATCTGTTCGGTGCCGTCTTCATGATGGATCACTCGATGTGTGAATGAGGTTGGAACTGTAGTCCAATACGACTAGCAGTCACCCCACGAGTCCTTGAGGCCTGCGGCCTCTGAGGGTTCATGCATAAATGGAGTTAACTAGTATTAGGTGTTAGTCGTGAGTGGGATCTTGCATGATTATGTGATATGATCATTGTATATCTAGTACAGGTTACCTCTTGTGTCCTGATATCACTGCTCCTCGCCTCTCTCCAGTTAGTACCAGCCATAGTTGACTGTAGAGCATCTACAGATCTAAGAAAGATTAATATACAAGCAGAACAAGTCTAGTAATAACTATACATTCCTGCTCCTGCCTTATTCTTTATACATAGTTGCCTACTAAATTCAAATAGTATATTAATAATAGTTTATATATATCATGCTATTATGCCTAAATATTACAATGAATATATAAATTAACTTTTATGTAAATTCTAAACCTATAAAAGTGGGGGGTGGCTGCAGTACCAAGTATGATATCTTAGGAGTTTCTAGGGTATTGTGGGTCAAGTTTAATCTGTTATAATTAATTACAACTAGGTAAAAAACTGTAAGATTATTAAATAATTAAATTAGTTACTAATATTATAGAATTAGATATTATTATATAGTATTAGAAGATAGATACAATGTAGGTCCACCTTCAAAAGAAGATATTATAAATGAACTAAATGGAATTAGAAAATTTGAGTAATAACATAAAAGAGGTGACAACAAATAGGAGGGCTCAATGAACAATACACCAAAGATTTCTGGGCAAATAGTGATAGTGTTTAGTCAGTTCAATTGAGCCCCCATGTTTGTGATCCCTCCTTCTATATTATCATACTTAGGGAGTCATTTCAGTTGGTAATGGTTTTTTGTTTCTACCAAATATTGGTAAGTACCGAGAGTGCTTATCATTCAAAGACATACCACTTGCTTTAGCTAATTCATATATCTGTTAAGAAAACAATTAAATCTTAACTGCTTACTCAAACCAGAAGTATATCAATATACCTACTCATTAACAGGTTTATCAATTAATATTAAGCCCTTAACCAATTTTAAACCAGTCCCAGCTAGCGCCATCTCAAAAAAATAGTAGTCTTCACTGGTACATACTTCTTGGTAGTTTTGCAATATTGAATACTTTAAGAATTTTGCTTATATATTACTTTTTGCTGCATAATTTCAGCCTGTATTCTTGTACACGTATAGGAGAGACACAGTGTGCTGTGATCTCCTTGCCCGGTTGATCAAAAGAGGAATTATTGACAAGGGGCCCGGGGAGAAGTCTTATATATAACTGAACCTGAGATACCGTTACACCCGGGTACATAATATATAGATACAACTGATACGGTACGGCAACTCCCAATGAACCTACCAGACGCCGATAGCTAGGAAGGCAAAATAAAAGCTCCGGACATGAGCGGAGATGCAAGCGAGAAGAGGATCTACTCATGGCCAGCAGAGGAGAAGAAAGCCCGAGTTCAATTTTCCCAAGCATAGAACCAACCCATGGCAGTGCGGATAAGAATATTGTGGACACGGCTTGGCTCCTCCTCGGTAGCGTCCCCCTACGCACAATCCTCCCCATATGCTCCCGAGGCCTCATCTTTAAATACTCTTTTCTTCTAACTATCCCAACGTCTACCGGCCGGCCACCCAAAATCTGCCTGCACGTCATAAGGAAACTTAATTTATCACCATTTTCCGGGATATGAACCCCTAAAGCAGGACACTATTATCCGTGTGTATCAAATTTGTGGTGCGAGATACAGCCTACCGGCATTGTCAACTATGATTCAAGGCGTGGTATTAGTTCGCAATACGGTAAGGTATTTGGTTTTATTATCCGAATATTAATGGGTAGAGATCATGTTCGTCGTTGGGAGGGGGTGGGTATCTTGGGCTATCTCCCTGGTATTATGATATGATGAATTAGTAAGTATGGGGCTAAATTCATGTGGCGGTATGGGTTGGATGGCGGTTGTTGGGTGCCACTAGCAGATCAGTGACTGGCCGCGTGCGGTTGGGATGAGATGTGAAGGGTTGCGCGGGGGGGACTTTCAAAAAATCGGCAACAGGGAACTGATGGCGTAGCGGTCTCGTAGGGGACATTACGAGGGGGTAAGGGGTGCAGTGGTTTATTTAGCGGCTCCAAGGGCGCGCGGTGCTCTACTGTACTGTACACTGGATCAGGGGTCAATAGCTAGATGTCGATGTTGGGAAGGACAATGTAAATATGGCGTTTGTACGCTGGGTATAATATTTATCGTATCTTTTCGATATTCAAGCACAAGCAGGAAGCTCACATCCCTGTTAATTAACATACTTCCATCGTCCAAGTATCCGAGGCTGGAACCAAAATATATATATATATATATATATCCAAATTATGGTATAAAACACAAACGCCGCAATAAATAAACATAAAACACAACGGTATACTGTAAAGTTACCCATCAACCCTCCGAGCCCTCAACTTCAACCCTTCATCACCCCTCTCCAACTTCACCCACAACCTCTCGCTAAGATCCTCCATCTCCTCCCACTCGCCCTCGCGAACCCGACTTCTAGTATCCTCATCAAACCCATGGAACATCAGCGCCAGTGAATTAGCACCCCAAGCACGCATCCCCCACTTCGTCTCCCCCTCCCGACTCTTCACCACGACCGTCAACAGGAAGATCAAGGAGAAGACCCAGAGCGCAACCGGGAAAGCGAGCCAGGGCCACCTCACACGAATGAAAGACTCCTTCCCCATAGTGGTTCCGTTCACCGGTGAGGTCGTACTATCGAAATCTCTAATGCGGTTGGTCATGGCGGTGGCCACGTGGGACATCACCTCCGTTACGTTTGCATGAGTGCTGAAGCCCTGCATTAGGTCCGATGAGAAAACACGGCTATATCCCGACCCCTTAGCCCATCCTGATAAGAGATATGTAACGCCCTTGGGGCCCTGAATAGACTCCTGCGCCTGTGGAGTAATTACGAAGGCCGTCTCCCGAGTCCCATTAGTCAGCGAAAAGCGCCGTTCCCCATAAGTCCCGTCGCTACTCTCCGTATCCGTAGAAATGACGTCCTCAGTGTAAACCCCCTTCTGAACTCTCGCCCTCACAGTCTTGACGCACCAGAAGAGCGCACACTCCGTACCACGATACGTCGGCGGCCAATTCCCGGCCTCGCTACGAGCCTGCAAATGTGCCAGCGTTGAAAACGGACTGCTCCTGCCCGCAACCCCCCCATTTAGCATGGTCGAACTTTCGAGAGAAAGGGAGGTCTGGTTCAGGATGGTGTTGATGTTATTGTTATCCGGCTGTTGCCAGCTCTGCGCCCTCATCCCGCCGAACTCGGCGGAGCAGAGGTTGTCCGCGTCGCAGCTGGACTGCACTCTGTCGCTGACATCGAAGCACTCGCTACACACCGCTAGCGTTGCGAACGGTGGGAAATCGCAGTTCCCACTGGTGCAGGTGAAGAATGGTTGATTTATTGTTGAGGATTCCCCCGTGGAGGGGTCGGAGAGCGCAGCATTGTAAATTGATGATAGAAGGGAGAAGGAGACCTCCGGAGCGGTCGTGCCGGAACTAGTCACGTTTTGGTACGTGTCGAAGCGCTCCGCGCGGGTCACCGTCGAAGTTGAATTGGGCTGGATTATGAGGCGGTTGGGGTACGAGAGGAGCTGCTGCTGGGCAACGCCGAGTCCCATCGAGCAGACCATTAGAAGGGCCCCCAAGCATCCGAGGCCCCTGGTCCATCATCCCAAGTCAGTAGAACGTGATTATCGCGGTTAATTCTTGATAACATACCACCCCTTCTGCCTCCAGCACAACTTCAGAGCCCCCAATGGGCCCCTCGAAGCCTGATTATAAACCTCCACATCCGCTAACCGCCTCTCCCTCTTCGAAAACCAAAGCCACATCAACTGTCCCATGCACTCGTCGATAGGCACCAGCAACGAAGCCCTCGACAACGTGGATAGCAACGACAATATAGCATTAACACTAATACCCCCGGACGACCAACTCCATGCTGGAATCGCTTTGTTATTGAAGAGCAGCAGCACGATAATGCTCGCAACAATGGCCAGGAATGAGACGAGGATCGCGAGCCATTCCCACGCCCAGTAGTCCACTCTTCGCTTTTTGCGGTGTAGCGGGAAGGCAGGGTTGGATTTCGTGTCCGAGTCGAGCATTGTAAGCTGCTGGCCTGGGGCTCGGAGTGGGATTGTGTCTTCGGGCCAGTCTTTATTTGACATCTTTTTTTCTTCTCCAAGTTGGCGCGAGGTCGCGTAATAATATACCCGGTACTGTGCTCTATTCAGTGCTCAATTTTCCGACCGAAATAGGGGGATGGAAGAAAAAAAGGGAAGAAGAAAGAAGGAGAAACCCGAAATGAGCAAAAGTACCGGAAATCCCACTTGTTTTCATCAATCAAGGTTAGCTGATTCCAACCTGACTGTGATATTGCGCCCCTCCCCGCCCCCGCTGAGCGCCCGGGCCATAAAAGCGTGGTTGACTATGATATCTTAATTATTACCCATTGCGGGAAAGAGCCTGTGGAGGGGAGACTAACTTGATAGGATTACTCCGGAGTGGAAAAACTAAATTACCAGTCACCCGGCCACACCGTGTCACCAAGAAGACTCCTCAACTTGTCCAGCGCAGAGCGGTCTGGTAACGAGGCTTTTACTGGTGCCGTAAAACCCCGAATACCAGTAATCGAACCAAATGCTCTGTGGGTTGGAGTCACCCCTTGCGGTACAGTAAGGTCCGGTGCTTCTTTGTTTCCTTCACGTCTCTGAGAGGGGCTGAGCAGCTCTTTTTTTTTTTTTGCTTGATCCTCAGCCCCCTTCCAAAGTAAGGAATTCTCAACGACAAAGCACACGGTTCCATCATTTAAGTTTTGGCGGTCTCAGTCCCAGGTGAGGAGTGCCCGACGCAGGGGATTGGAACGATATGGCCAATCATCTGTGTGTATCTGTGCGCGCAAGCGAAATTACAGTATCCTCAATGCTGGGTCGCGCACAACTTGTGCCAGTGGAGATGTCTTTCGTGCTAAAAAAGAAACAGGGGTACTGTACCAGTGCTCGAGTAGCGTGGTCTCTGGTAACCAGCAGAATACTGTACGAGAACTACCAGTAGTACCGGTACTCAAGTACTGTACCCTTGTAATCCTTGTTGTCTGCGCGAAAACATCTCTCCCGGTACTTGTTCCTGGGCCACAACTACCTGGTACTGTACCGTACCGGTATTTTTCCCCTTTTCCAGGGGAGGAAATTCTGGACAGTATCGAGCACATTGTCGGTCGATTCGAGTTCTTACGGCACCCCAATCCAAGGAGGCGAAGGAGGGTGGGTATCTCGTGGCACTACAGTACTCGTGCATTACCAGCCCTGTCGCCGGCTTTTGTAAGGGAGCACCACCACAAAATACCCATCGCTCCNCACTCATTCGCGTTGGGGCCTATCCAGGCTATCTTCCTGACGGATGTTGAAATGGGAAGGGCGTTGTTCTCGTTCTTGAGGAGAACGATCCCTTCATCTTGTCGATAGGTTGATTTGGAAATACGTGAGCTTAGGATGGTGGTCTGCGCTGGGAGTCCACTGCCCAGCTACAGTATCCGCAAATTGTCACTGAAGCTACGGTCAGCTTATCCCATGCTGCTGCATGTAGGCGTGATACAAGGGGTTTTTCTTTTCTTTTTCGGCTGGTTGGCAGACGAGTACTGTATCATACTCGCACGAGTGCCGGTATCACCGTCCCCTAAGGCTCGTCTGTACTCGAGTACGAATACCGCTATTTTTCTTCCCGACCACGCCACGGCAGGGGTTCTTATCTATCCCCAAACTGAGAGCGGTAAAGTCTATAGCTAAAAGAAGGAAAAACGGGTTGTGGGAAATTGTCCTCGAGAAAAAGAAATAAGAAATCTCTGAGGAATCCCAGCACTTTGATACCGGTAGCCATTTCAAGACCGATGATACAGCAATTCGATGTCTTTGTTGGTTCACTGGTGGGTGCTGTTGGGGGAATTAATACCACCCTCGCACACCCTGCAGCACGAGCGCTCGAGTAACAAGATTCGGTATGGTGGGTCCAAACAACTTTATTCCAGCAGATCGTGACATGAACACTCCTTTATCATGCCGGAACCCGTTTCTCCCTGTGGTTCCGCTCCACCGCCCAGACAAGGCCACCGTACAGTCCCGGTACAATACCCCCTAATCAATTGTCCAACCCACCAAGCAAACCAAGAAAACTCTACCTGTCATTAATCACGCAAAAAAAATTTAAAAAAATCCACAAGCTCCTCAGCTGGACAAGCACCATCGATCGAACCCAGTCAGACAGATATTTGCTAATTGTCGTAGCGCAGAGTACTACGCAACCAATCGTGACCCACTTCTATCTTTATAATATTGTATAGCTGGGATTAGTTATCAGTGAAAACCGACAATTCTTAGAGTATCATACCAGTCGTCGAATTTGGGGGGGGGAGGGAGGTAAATCACTAGTTCCCCGCATTTTTATCTCTCGATACTTTATGTATGATGCGTACCGTAATTGACGAGCAGGGTTAGGTTTTTTTGTTCCCAACCACAGGTAAATGAGGGTTCTGACTAGTCCCCGGCGAGCGATAAGTGCGGTCCACACTCCTGCCCTAAAAAAAATGAAAATCAAGCAAGGGCGGGCAAAAGTGCCTTCCTTTCGAGGAGCGGTAGGGTTGGGTTGGAATCGTTTTTTCGAACATCATATTATCATACGTTAACACGACTGCAATCTTTTTATGGAAACATGAGTTTTGAGTTAACTTGACTCGTTGTCTTGACAAACGGCAAAGCTTTGCCGCCTCCGGAAACCGTTTGGGGGATCCTTTGCACTTTGGCTGGTGCTTAGCTTACTGTACTGTGCCAGTACTCGAGTACTCGAGTGCCGTACCCTGCTAAAGATAGATAAATGGAGTTGAATACCGGTAGGTACTTGTACTGTATGATACGCACTCCGAAGCACTCAGCTCAAGTTACTTTTGTCCTGGCCAAGTAATAAATACTCGAGTACTAGGGAAGTGGCTTTGGTGGGCGTAGGATCAAGCTTCCACTCCTCTATTTTCCGGACCCCTATTTTCGCCTTCCTATTTAGGCAGGTGGAGATGGGGGTAAACACCACCACACCCTCACGATCCTCCTCCCTCGCCCAACTTTGAGGCTTCATAGGCTTGGGGTAAGTGAGAAATTCTATTGGTTGGGTTTAAAAGAAACACACGTCCCTCCTAGTAGCTGGCCCTCAGTGCCTTTGCTAGGTGTTGGACTTTAAACATGCCTCCTTCCCCCCATTGTGGTGGCCCCTCGCTTAACCACCCGGGCATGAAATCTCTGGTCCCTCTGAGCCGGCTTTGGCACAGTTGGACTTTTGACATATCAATGGTTGGCATATCTGGCAACGTGTGGTCAGTATAGCACTGTCACAGGCTACACTCTCGCTTGCCCTGTCCATGACAAACCTCCCTACAGGGCCCGGCATTGCCAAGCTGGTGTCCCAGCTATGAACTTGATTGAAAATTTTCATTCCCCGATAAACCAGCATGCCCCTCAGGGGACTATCGGCAGTGCAAAAATGGCAGATTTGTTATTTTTTCAGGGAGGTTTCTTTTGTTGGAATTTGGTTTCCTTTGTTAAAATGATGTACTATGGGTGGGGTTTTCTTGCTTGCTTCCTGCCTACGTGGGTTGGGTTGTCTACTTGTTGGTGCCCTTCTTAACTGTGGGATGTGTGGTTGGTCCCAGACCAGAGGGACTTGGGGTGGCTTGTTTTTTCCCTTGGCCAGTGCTAGGAGGTTTTTGACCGACATACCTGAGGGTTAAATTGGAGGCAATGGGTAGTCTGTCTTAGCTAGCTTTGTCTTGGCAGGGTGGTTGGGGTGGAGCCTGAGGTCCTTATAGCGGAGGTTTGCACCTTAAGCAAATAAATTCTAGGAATTAACAAAAAAAACAGAAAAGGTGGGCGTAGGATTCCGTAAACCGAGGACCGGGTCTAACTAACTTAATACCCGATAACCGAGACGGTACAGCCTTATCGTTACCGAGAGCCTTAATTTAGCTTAATCGGGTCTCGGGGCAGGGGACTTGGCTCTCCTGCATTCCAGGCTGCGTCGCCGATGGCCGAAATCCAAAGAATCATCCCGGTCCATCAAGCGACCCTGGACAACTGGTCGGACTCCCGATGCAGAGAAACTCAGAATCCGCAAAACTTCGTGTTGGGTGACAGGGTATCTGTGTTCTCGGGGCCGGGGACGGCGGGGTTCAACTTGCCCGGCAATGCGGGATAAGGGTAGGACCACGGAAAGGAATGGGTATGAGATCATACTATGCGTGATGCGTCGTCTTGGGGGGTGATCTAGATGGCGGGGGCTGGAGCCTTCAAAAGGTAGTTGCGGGGAGCACTGTTGCTGCGGGGGTGAGCATTTTACTGCGAGGTGCCAGAGCAGCAAGAGTGTATTATCTTGTCGATAGGTTGATTTGGAAATACGTGAGCTTAGGATGGTGGTCTGCGCTGGGAGTCCACTGCCCTGCGTTCTCACTGAAAAGGCGCTGACGCTGGGGCGCTAGCGAGGGAAGCGTACTTGTACAGGTCTCGTGGAGCTTCTGGCAAGCTCAAGTGAAGAGAGATGGAATCCCATAAGAAATATCTTGGGAGCTCTGATATGTGCAAGGATATGACCTTTTTTCGGTGCGGCTGGCACAGTATTGTGTGGGCAGAGCTGGGGGGTGTTGGATTAAGGGAGTGTGATGGGCGTTACTGGTGTTCTCCCTATCGCTAGGAACTCTAGGTCGGTAGATTCCGCGGGACCAGAGTACATGCAGTCTGGTGGGTGAGGTGAACAATGGCAGTTCGTGTTGGAAATCGTGCGGAGGAGAGAGAAGTTGAAGCACAAAGTGATGGGACTGATCAACGAAAGAGAAAGAGAGAGGCTTGCTTTCTTGCTTATTTTTCTAGAGACATACTTGAGACTGCCGTACTTATAGCAGTTACTAACATGAAAATACATCAGTATGACTCCAGTCCTTTCCTATTCCCAAATGTCCCAAATGGTCCAATTGGCCATGTAGCTGTCCGAACTTATCCATACAACTCATCACACTGAGGTAATATTTCCGACAGTTCGCAGCGATAAAATAGCGAGTGACAGACGGTGATACACAACGTCCCAGGAACCAAAGTTACAATCATGACCTCATAATTTTCATACACGTATACACACACAGGCAATGCATCTAGATTACCTAATATCATACCAAAAGAACTATTTTACATCTCCCTCTCCCTTGAACTAAAAAATCCACTCATACGCCTCCTCAACAATTACCTCCAACTTTAAAACTATATCCTCCACACTCCTCCCTACACTGACTTCGTAAACCCCCCTCTCAGCCCTCCACTTGCCCGCACTCGCCTCAAAGTACCCGACGGCAAACTCGTCCAGCTCAACCTTTACAGCCTTCTCCTCTCCCGGCTGTAACTCCACTTTCGCAAAGCCCTTAAGTTCCTTGGCCGGTCTCTCCGCCAAGGATCCTGTTCTGGGCGATATGTAGAGCTGCACTGTCTCACTGCTGGTGACGTTTCCGGTATTCTTGATAGCCATTTCGACCGTTGCCGTGGCGCCCGGCGCAAGGGTGTTTTTGCCCCCAATGAAACCCGCCGATGAGATGGAGAAAGTGGTGTACGAGAGGCCGAAGCCAAAGGGGAAGAGTACCGGGATGTCTCGAGAGACGTAGTGTCTGTACCCGACGAATACGCCCTCACTATACTGTACTTCGCTCTTCGTGCCGCAGTCACCGAAGTTGCCCCAGGAGGGGTTGTCCTCCACTCTTTTAGGGAAGCTGATCGGGAGTCTGCCCCCCGGCGCTTTCTTCCCGAGCAGCACGTCCGCAAGCGCGTTTCCAGCTTCCTGCCCTTGATACCAAGCCTGTAGCAGACCCTGCACCTCCTCCAGCCACGGCATGCTAACTGCGCACCCGGACTGATTCACGATGATGGTTCGCGGGTTAACCTTTGCGATAGCGGAGATCAACTCATCTTGCCTCCCCGGCAAATCCATGCTGTGTCTGTCATAGCCTTCCGATTCCCACTCGTTGTTCATTCCAACCACCACCACCGCCACATCTGATTCGCTAGCGAGCGCCGCAGCACGCGTGATGTGTTCTTGCACGCTGCGGACAAGATCAAGCCCCAGGCGGATTCCGACAGCGGATGCGAAATCGAGGTTGTCGTTGTCCATGTCTGGGAGCTTCTGGTGGGGGGATTTGGTGGTTGACTCGGTGACCAGCTTGTACCATTCGCCTGCTTGGAGGGTTACCTTCTTGGTTACTTCCTCGGAACCGGAGGTGAAGAAGAGTTCCCCGGTCTCCGTCCAGTGAGTGTGGTCCAGGAAGAGCTCGTCGTTTAGGTATATCTTGGTTGGCCCGACGGTGCCAAGTCCTAGGATGTGTTCTCCGGAGGCTTCTGGGGTAAAAAAGGCTGTCAGCCGGACGCTGTAGTCCTTGTCTGTTAGGGGGGTGGGTTTCCCATCTACGAGGAAGATTGTGGAGGTTTTCATTATCCTGGCTTCCGCCACCTCGCCCTGGCACGCACGGCCTTCGAAGAATTCGAGGATCATGCCGTCTTCGCCGCTTGTCCGGGAGGTTTTCACTCGGCCTCCGGTGACAGGGAATGCCTTTACCCATTTTTCGGTCTGACAGCCGATTTCGTAATTCACTTCTATGCTGTGCTCCTTTACTGCCCCCCGGATGGAGTCGAGTGGGTTCGTGAGGTAGTGCGGGTTTAAGTTCGCAGATCCACCGCCTCCAGCAATGCACTCATTCGCGTTGGGGCCTATCCAGGCTATCTTCCTGACGGATGTTGAAATGGGAAGGGCGTTGTTCTCGTTCTTGAGGAGAACGATCCCTTCAGCACCGGCTTTTCGGATGAGCTCCCGATGTTTCGGTTTGTCAATCGCGGTCTCTGGTTCCTCGCCGAAGCGTCCCCACCTGCCGGTTCTTGCAATGAGCTCCAGGACATGTCGGGCTCCGGTCTTGACCGCTGCGAGGAGTTCGGGGTCGTTGTTTGATCCCTTGATCGCCTTGAGAAGTTTCTGCCCGCGGCGGTGGGTCGGGCCGGGCATTTCCAGGTCCAGTCCGGCTTTGATGGAATCGACGGTGTCGTGAGTTCCACCCCAGTCCGACATTACCAATCCGTCGTACCCCCATTCTTTCCGAAGGATTTGCTTCATAGTAAAGTCATTGATGTCCGCATGTTGCTGTAGTCCCCGTTAATATCTCCCGATATAGACGCAAGCTAAAGAACTCACCCCGTTAATAGCGTTATAAGAGCACATAATCGCCCAGGGCCCCGAATCCCTCATAGCAATCTCAAATGGCTTTAAGTAAATCTCCCTCAATGTCCTCTCGTCGATGATCTCATTGACGGTAAACCTCCTCGTCTCCTGCTCGTTCGCAACAAAATGCTTCATGGTAACGGCTACACCCTTGGACTGCACGCCGTTCACATACGCTGCAGCTAGTTTCCCGGATAGGTACGGGTCCTCGGAGAAGGATTCGAAGTTGCGTCCCCCGAGCGGGGACCTGTGATTGCATGCTGTCGGGGCAAGGAGGACGTTTGCCTGTTTGCTTTGCGCCTCTCCACCGAGGGCTTCACCGACTCGGCGGATTAAGCTCGTGTCCCAGGTCGCCGCGAGGGAGACCCCGGAGGGGAAGAATGCTGCCTGTTTTGTTATTACCCGCCATTAGTTCCTCAGCAAAGTAAATTGCGGGGAGGGCGCAAGAAAACCTTTGTCCCGTTGGAAAAAAACTGTCCCCGAGCCCCACTGGGTCCATCGGTAGCCTTGATCCCGGCAACCCGACCCTGAATCTCAACAGTTCTCCAAAAGTCCGCTCCAGCGAGTAACGAAACCTGCTCTTCTAGATTCAATCCCTCCAACGTCTCATTCACTTCCTTTTGTAAATCCTTTGGCAAAGCTTTGATAGCCATTTTTCGATTGGGCGAGAGAAGGAATTTCATTTCGAGTGTATCATCTTAGGTGGACCGGGGTGGGTTCGGGTGTGGCATTTATAATTTAAGTTTTGGAGAGTTGGTGGGGCCGTTAGTTGGTTGGTGGGTCCAGTGGAGTGCATAGTTGGTAAGGCTAGTTTGTATGGAGGCATTTTTTGGGTAAGTTTGTTTCTTTCCTGTCTTTACTTCGGTCTTCAGGAGTAGACTACGAAGGTGTCCCACAGTACTAGGTACTGTAGTGAACGTGGTCGTCGTATCACCTAACCGAATACCCGTGCCAAGCGCCTCCCTCCCTCGAGTCTTTATGCGGGGAATCTCGGAGTATCGCTCAAATCGCCGGGTCTTCACTGGCCCGGTATTTTTCCGGGGAAGCAGGGGTAGTTGGACCGTAAACTTGCTTGGGTATTTGCTATCGTATGGGCCCCTATCGTGGACTGGAATATTTCTTCCCAGCGTTTGCTGGACAGCGTGGACTGGGTCCCTTTCATGGTCTTACTGGACCGGGGGAGGTAGCGGAAGGAAGGGAACGGAAGGGGAGAAGAGAAGAGGAGGTAGCCGCCAGCCATCGCAGCTCCATCCCCTACTGCCGTGCCTGCAATTATGTCTACTACTGCTGCTGCTGGCCCATCGGGTTGCTCTACCCCCCTGGAGATATGGGGACCACTTCAGCCCTGTTTTCCCTTCTGAGGAGGAAGACCATTTGTAACGGCTAACTTACGATAACGCGGGAAATTTCGTGGTTCCGGTAACCTAGCCGTGCCCTAGTACAGTACTCGTACTGTTGGATTCGTGAATAGAGCGTGGGCTGCGTGGCGGCAGTTACCCGACATTCCCCTATTATTTCACGGGTGCATTGGTCAATGCCGTATCGTGCGCTGGATGATAGCCAACAAGATTTCAGGAGGGGAAGTCTTGGGCATGTCCCGTTTCCGGTGTGCCGGGCGGGAATGATTCCGGTGTGGCAACACACCCATGTGCACTGGCACGTAAATTTAAATAGCCCCCATGCGAAACCAATAGAAACAACTTGTACCCAGAATTCCGAGTGATAATCCAAGTAAACAGGAAAATTTCGACCGGTGAACACTTTTGTTGTTTTTTGGTCTGGATCTGTTTCTCTCGTGCCATGGGTCATTGGGAATCGGGGTATTTTTCTAGTAGGTCGCTAGTAAGGCCGGGCCTCGCATAATATGGTATCGTATCATATTCTCCCCGGGAGTTCTTGTCCCTTCTCGTAGAAGTTCAGACAAGAATTTCGGGCTTTTGGGGATATCATGCCCCCACGTTTCCCCGGCTCCGTTCCTGCCTGGGCGGTCCATCACCGCCTACATATATCTTCTCTCTTCGCGTTTCTATTGGCCTTTTCTTTCTTTTTGCTCGCTCCCTCTCGTATAAAAAAATCACTTTGTTATCACACCAACTCCGGAAGCGTCTCTTTAGTTAATAATCCAAAAACATCAAATTCCGTTGCCATCCTACAAAAATCGGGCGACAAATAAAAACATAAATGAGAGAACAATTTTTAGGCCTAGAGCAAGCTTAGCTAGCGCTTACTCGTACACAAGTTTTTCCATCACGGGAAAGAGACCAAAAGCCCCAAAAAGTAATCACTGAACACGAGGACAACGTTTAAACACGCTCCGGCGACCCACCAGACTTATTCCCCCTACTCCCGGGCGACAATAAAAAGAAAAGAAAAGAGAAAGACTAGTACCCCTTCCCCCCCTTCTTAGCGACGGGGCGTTCAGCCACCAAGTGATAATAGTGTATATTGCATCTTGTAAAGTGTGCCATCGTCCGGGCCTGAATTTCGCGTTTGTTAGCTCGATCCCATATATAGCTACAAGCCCGTCTGTCAAGTGTCCGGACTTCTTGGCACCACTGATGCCTGTCTTGAAGACAAGCTGTCCGGATGCTTTATAAACGGGCCACCAATTGTATTGGAGGGTGATCAAAAACTTACTTCTCCAAGAGTTCGAACGCTTGCACCGCAGATAGGGCAGTAGTATCTTCCTTCACGCTGGTGATTTCTTCTGCCATCGTCGCCTACGCGTTCACCTTCTGCGCGGAGCTCGGCTGGGGTTGGGTCATCCAGCCCTTCCTCTTCTTCTTCGCCTTCCAGTATGCGGTTCAAACCACTCTCCTCTAACTCCTCTAACTCCTCTATAGTCACCCCTATGTCCTCCTCCATCTCCTCCTCCTCGGCCATCTGCGCGAGATTAGCTGGGTCATAACCTGGGACAAAACGTCTTAGAATATCATCGGCTTCATCTGTGATAGCTTTGATACCATCCACTATAACAATGACTTCCTGTGTGGAGCCACCAGTGGCTTGATCTGGGGCTTGATCTGCGGCTTGATCTGCAGCTTGATCTGTGGATTGATCTGCGGGCCGATCTGGTGCAGTTCTGCTGCCCTGCCCGCCGCCGACCGAACCGGAAGAGAAGCTAGCAATAAAATCAAGCATAATGCGGTCTCTGACTGTCGCTTGCCTCTGCCCCTCCTGAATACTTTCGTCCATCCGCTCCACTCTATCTGCTAATGCTTGAAATCTGGCTAAGAGCCCGGACAAGTCAAGTACGGTAGCCTGGACTGTTGGTGCCGGTGCTGCTCTGGCCGGCTCTGGTTGCTTCATGGCTTTTTGTAACTTTACGTTCAGCGCTGCAACCTCGACCTGAGCGGTAGCTGCCGTGGAGCCTGTTAGGGCTCTAGCCTCTGCTACTCTCGTCGTCGCCGCCCTCGCCCTGGCATTTGCATCAATGATTTCTTGTGCGTGTGCAGCTCTTTCGTTCGTCAATTCCAGGTCCCTGGTTCTCGTGAATTCCGCCATTCGGTCACGTGTTCTCTGAGCGTCAAGCTGTGCTCTCAAAAGGCGTCTGAGGTCATCGATCCTAGTCTGGCCACGTTGGGTCGCTACTGGGTCACCGGTGGCCTGGAGCGTTACCAACTCGCCTTCTTGGGCAGTAATTTCGGCTCTTACCCTGGCAATTTCATTAATAACCAGGGGCTCCTGGGCTATCGTTAGTTTCCTCAACAGGAGAGGGGTAAGCTTCGTTACTGACCCTAATTACCAACGATAGTTGCCGTACCCCATCAGGGAGTCTATTAAATTCGTCCATCATGGACTGAAAAGAGTCCTGACTATCCACCGCAACCGGGTTCTGGGTGGCAGATTGCGGAAGGACATAGGTTAATGAATCTGAGGTGCCAAGCCAGTGGGTAACAAGGCTCGAGAGAAAGTTCCAGTTCATATAGTCCATGGGGCTTGCTACGACTGCAGTGAGAGGGCCGGCTATGGCATTATTGCTGTCGCCATCGAATCTAGTTGCAGTGATCCTAGCAGCGTAAGTTGCGGCCTATGCATCATTCAGGGAGATATAAGGTTAGTCGGTGTTAACTATATGTTGAGATGTAATAGGGGGGCAGGACGTACTTGATCTGTGCTATCGACTTCGAGGCTTCGGCGGATAACTACACGTATTGCGGGAAATTCGTTTTCGGCTGCCGAGTAAAAGAGTCTTTGGAAGTCCTCACGGGTTTGAAGGGTTGCCGCAGGCCCAGGATAGAACGTCGCACCCCCGAGATTTGCATAACCTGCAAACACTTGGTCCGCCGGCAAAGGCTCCACACGCAGCATGAACGCATCCCAATCGCGAGTAGGCTCCTGTGGTCGCTCGTATACAAAGTTTCCTGTGCAGAATTGCATAACTGTCGTCCAAGTCATCGGCTGTTGGACGGCGATATATCCCTGCCTTTGCTCAACCGGTAGGGCATACATCTGCGAATGGAATACCAAGTAATCGCTTTGGCTACTGAAAGGTGTTGAATCGACACCTGGCATCCGGTAACTGAGGGTAGAGGCCGGAAAGAGCTCTCTCTGTCTCTCCAGATAGTTTCGGATGGAAAGATAGCTAAAATTGTGCGCCGTGGGTAATAAAAGCACCCTTCCGAGCATGCTGATAATGTTGATAATGAGGGTTGGGTCTCCGCTGTTTGGGTCAATTTCGGGTATCTCTTCGGGAATTTGCATCACCCTAGTGTCTCTGGAGGGCCGCACTAAATGCCTGATCGGTTGTATGGGTTCCGCAGTAGTTGGTCCCATCCTTGGCAGAAATGGAGTGCCTGTCTGGGCGTTCATTCGAGCTACACGTTTTAGAGGCCTTGTACGTCTGTCTCGATCGGTCAATCCTCCCTCGTCTTCTTCTGAAGATGAGTAGTGGTAGAATCGCTTCTGTTTGCGAGGCCAAACCCCATAATGTTCCTCTGCATCCCCGTCATAGGGTAACGAATCCTCACTATCCGAGTATGGAAGGTAGTCTGGCCGTTGAGCGGTGACTTGTTGGTATCTCTGCTCCTTCTCCGCCCACTTAGTATTGAAACTATCCATCGCCGAGGCCAGATTGGTCGGGTTATCCTCGATGGTTGGCGCTTCCAACTCTTCGTCCCGGACATTGAGTATCGCTGGAGTAGGGGGTATTAGTGTGAAAAGATTCGCCCTCGTTAGTGCTAGGACGGCGCTCCGTCTTGTTGTGGCGGCATGCCATCTTCCGGCAGCTTGCCGGGCGAGAGATCTTGTTATCCAAATCCAGAGTTGGTCGTTTATCCTTATATATGACACTTGAGGTAACCTGATGGTATCACCTCCATAGGTTTTCGAATTAGTTTCCATAATTTGAATGATTTTATCGGTATTGTCGGCAGGAAGGAAAGCTGCTCGAGCAAAGCCCTGGGGGTGGCTTCCGGCAGGCGGCAGTCGACTCCCAACTAATACTTGAGTGGTATCTGAAGCCAAAATTAAACATTTATCACGAAGCTCTTCCCTCTGAAAATTGCTAAGTTGGTTGTTGCGATTTAATCTCGTCACTAAAGTAACCAGGTTAGCTATGAAAAGGTTGAAGAAACGATAGTACTTACAAGCGCTCTGGTAAGCCGTCGAATGCTGCTGCATGACACGGAGATTTTGAGCTCTTGTCCAAGACCCCTCTGAAAGGATTGAGTCGCTGATGGATGTGAGTTTCTGAACGCTGGGGTCGGGACGAGTGGGGGGCCTACCTCGTGAGCACAACCTTATAATCCGGCGGGACGGGAACTACCGAGAAACCGCACCCATTATCTTGATTCTGACATAGGCAGCTAAGAGGCATGCTGCCTGCTGTCAGGCGGTCTATTTGAAGAAGGATTCCGCCGGTATTGTCAAGGTGCCACATTGCACGCTCCAGATGATCGGAGTGATTAATATGCGATAACAAAATGGTGAGGTTGGCAAGTAGGTTGAGGATGGTGGAGGTACCGAATTTCTGCAGGCCCCTAATCTAGAACCCACTCACGATTAATTCTAGAGCGACCAAACTCCTTCGAAACCTCGAACTTACCCGAAAGGAACTCCGGAGAACGCCGCGGTATTCCGTGGGGGACCAGCTCTCTGGTATGTATGATGTCGCTGCTTGGCTTCCCCCGCCTGTTGGGACGGGTCCCTGGGTTTGGGCGAGCCCCTCGAGGAACGCGGTTATCGTTCTCACTGCGAAAACACCGCAGTCATATCCGTTCTGTTGTTGCGGTATATCCACCACCGAATTCGCCGGGAGGGTCAACGTTGCCGCGGATCCGGCAATTCTCTGGACTACGGGTGATTCAAAAATGGGCTTTAAAACGTCAAAGAGGATGCCAGGATCGCCAACACCTCTAAGGCTGTTATGACTGAAAAAGTGCCCTTTGACACGGTCAACTATCGAGATCCACCAGTGGGTACCTGGCTGGTTTTCCCGGACATTCGACTGTATAAAGATCCAAAACCTCGCGCCCAATCGGCTATGCGCAAGATGCGAAGGATCGCCAGTGACGGCTAATAAGGCTGTAAGCGAAACCGAAAATATCTCTGCTTCTGGATGGAGTTGGTTATAGTGGTTGACGATAGCGTCCATGATATCGCTTGTAAGCCATCCTCTGGGCTCTAGACCTCTGGGGTCTGGCAGCGTTTGTGTTCGTTGAAATCTTTCTTCGCTATCAAAAGGATCCATAGTGTAATTCTCGAGTGTCCATGGTCCAAACTTAGTCTCTCGGGCAGCTACCATAGCGGGAGTAAAGTTTAAGTCGTTACATAAAAGGTGAAGAATGCCAGCGGCCGGTGCACCGGAAGGAATTGTTGGTTGGATAGCTTGTGTACAAAGCGGTTCTTGGATCATCCATGGGGTTGGACCGTAGAAGTTATGTTTGCTTGTGCTGACAATTCTGTCTTCCTGTTCTAGCACCGGTCTGTTCCTTTGAAACCAGAATATTGGAGGCTGATTGTCAATTTCCAAATAAGCAAAATTCGGAAGCATAGCGGAGGAAGGTTGATTATTCAGAATATTGGTAGAATTGGCACGAGTCGACATAAAAGCGGGGTGTCTGGGCGCTACCGGGCCTTTGATGAAACCCTGACCATTTTCGTCTAGGGCCACCATGAGTTTATTGACACTGGGATTCCATTGCAATTCAGTCTCCCGCCGGTTAGCCGCGATCAGCTCAGCACTAGCTATGCATTTGTTAGTGGTCAGTGGTAGCGAACAAATATGGACCGAGGGTATCACCTCCGGGTGGATGGGTATCCATTTGCCTGTGAAAACGCCCTGCGGGGCCCGCCAAAGCGATATCTACCGTCTCGAAATCTGGTATGGTTTGTCTGGATGTTTACCTTAGCCAGAATTCACAACGGCGGTGTCCGGTCCTCTGAGGCTCTGGGGGGGATTAAGCTTACCCTAAAAAGATTTGCTTTTGAGATCGACGGAGGGCTGTCACTTCGACTGGACACGACCCACTTCTTGTAGGATCACATTCATCATCTAGTGAGTTTGGGATACCCCGGAACAAGATCGCTTCTGCGCCATTATCAATCTCTCGTTGGGCAAACTCGATAGCCTTTGTATGACGGGTGAGCGCTAGGAGCACCTGCGCAACGCCCTGTGGCATATCCACTGTAGTTGTTGCTTGTAGTTGCTGTGTGGGGCCTTCGGGATTCTCGTTTTGTTGCTAGACCGTGCTCGTTAGTGTCAATGGCACATATAGTTTATCCAACTTACCTGGTAAAGGGTTTCCTCGAGCCTGCTCATAAATCCTGGTATACCCCAACCTTCTGAATCAATGAGGGTGGCCGGGATAGGCCAAAAGCCACCAGAGTTGCTGCTTTCGTGCCATAGGGTCATTGCCCTCAAGACATATCTCCAAGAACGGTCAATAACATGAGGAGGAGTAGAGATACTGTAACTCTGAGCAAAGGATATCCTGCATGTAGGGTCTCTAGTCGCCACTCGTAGGCATTGCTCAAGCCCACCATGGCCCCATAAGGTGTCCGGTATCGCGACAGCACCAGCCGGCCATGGAGTAAAGATGTGTAACGTCGTAGTATGGAAATTTAAATCCCCAAACCAGTACTCATGGAGGTTGTTCCGGAGAATGAATAGTAGGTTTGAGCATAGAGGGAGTCTCTGGTGTATTTCTGGAGTTAAAAAGGTGGCTGGTAAATTGTCCAGTGAAATCGGGCTTGAAATGATTAGTGGGCATCGGTTCGGGTATCTCCTGGAGAGTGATTGGCAATAAACCTTCCACAGGGAATCAGTCGGACGATCATCATCGATACCCCAAGGAGCGAGCCCCTCAAATTGGTGTTCGTTGTCCAAATCTTGAATGACAGGTTGGTTCCAGGCTCCCAAAGAGTTCACCCGTTCAGTCACCCTTGCTGCCGTGAAGTTATCCTCGCTGAAAAGACTGGAAAATGTATTCAACTCAGGAAGGGTGAGATTGACTTGCCGTAGCGGAATTGAGGGTCTAAGTTTGTCGCGGTCAATCCGCAAAACTGTAGGAATATTTTGTTGGACCATGGTTGTCAAGACTCTAGGAGCTTTACGGTATCTGAAGTGTTGACTATCGCAACAAGAGTATTTTTAAGGAGGAAAGATGCTGTTTCCTTTCCTCCATCAGCCTCTTCTCTGAGCCTAGTTCATATCTTTAAGCATCTATTGTCTGGGCCCCGAGAAACAAGAGAAAGGAATTTACACTTACGAATTTTGACTTTTCTCTCGTCCAGGGCAAACAAAGGATTGAAGGACCCGAACACCCACATCAGGAGACAAAGGGTAATAAGCCATTTTACTAGGACACAATAGGGTCTGCCCGGATCCAAAAGTGTGTAGGAAATGAACGGTACTAGTCCCAGGGGTTACCAGAACGGCGCATTGGAAGGCAGAATCCGGGAGCTGGAGGGTTTATACTATTAATGAAGAAACTTATTAGAAAGGTCATTTCTGTAGTCGTGCGATATTACCAAGGGGCTTAGAGAACGCACCTTTATTATTCACTCGTGTCTATGGCAACATCAATTGCGGAACTTGGGTAGGAAAAAACAGTGTTTATGTCGCGACACATTGCCAGGCCTCTGCCATGTAGGGAATTGCTGTTCCAAACCGAACCGGTTGTTTTGATTGAGTTTGACTAAACCATCAAGATAAACCGTTTGGACCTCCGAGGAATCGAACCAAGAGTGTTGGGGACTATATGACGTCCCATGGGCACGAATATAAAACATGCAGGCTCAAGAAGATTGCTGCACCGATAGCGATTGAAACCGTTACCGGGAGGCCGCAAGCTGGAGCTACTGGGCCTCCCCTAGGTGAAAAATCGGCCGAACCAATTCGGATACAGACAAGTCCGCGTATGTGCTCAGACAACACAGATGCACTGGAGCGCTGGTGTGATGGTCCGCGTTGTACTCAGTGACAAGTTCTCAATTACAACTCGAGCACTGTACTTGTACTGCGCGGGTATAAGCAAATGCACCTGGCCGCAGAATGAACGTCTTCCTGGTAAGTGCTTAGAGCGAACGTTCCCGTAATCAATAGACGGTGGACCGGAACAGTTGAGGACTTTACGGTATTCGAAAACTTAGGTAATTTAGTTTGGTATATTTTTGAGTGGGAGGAAGTTGCACAATGCCCGCTAGAACAAAGAACTACTCCTGATCAAGGCGGATTAGGATTGCAGCTGTTTTTCTCGCAGAATTTAGTCTCCACTCGCTAGCGAAGAAACTTTGCAATGGGATGCGGTAAACAATGTAGACAGCGGTGTGAATTGGAGATTGGTATGACTGCAGATAACCGGGCCCAAGTTCGTGCCGGTTGGGGAAACTTGGGGTGATGCTAATGCGGTGGCGGGATTCGTGAGAGAATGCTCGATCCTACGCGTGGTGAAGTGACTAAGCATCAGTCCTGGCGAAACCCATGTTTTCACGTATTGTGTAATAGAAAATAGGTAATGCTTATAATATTAAAACAAATACATGAGATACCAAAGAGATAACAATTGGGCGAAAACTTGAAGTGAAGATATCAAATGAAAACATGTAGATAAAACAAGAGAAGTAAAAAAGTAAGAAAAGTGGTATTCTGGTACTATATATACTACTCAAAGCGGATAACCATCAAGTATAAACCTGTAGTGGCTGAGTCTAGATGGTCTTTGGTGGAATACACCTGGTACTTATACTGGGATCAAGAGGTTACAACAATAGGTATAATTGGGTATGTCCAGGTATGGCAACCCTGAACACTAGATGTGTAATATGTTTGCACTAAGGTGCTAGTCACCTAGCAGTATGATAGGAGCAGATGGCCTCTTGATTGTCATGACCACCTGACCAGGGTACGATCATATTGGGTTTTTGGTTGCATATACAGGAGTGTGTGGTAGGTGGTTACCATGTGGTGGAGGGGTTGCTTAGCAGAGGTTGCATATAACAGAACCTTATAGAAACTGATGGAAGGTTGTGGCTGCATGTGGGGAAAGCATTAGGAGTGTTGGGATTTGTCAGTAAAGGAGTTTTCTTTGTTATATAAAGGGGTGGACCCCTTGGTGGTTTACTTTGTTTACACAACTTGATATTTTCCTGCCTACACCTATATATAGGGAGTACTTCTTAGTTTCTTCTTTGCATCACTGGAACCTGTAAACCCTGACACTGAATCCTGGAACCATGACCCGGTAACAACCCAGCATACATGAGCTATGGTAGCCGGAACCTACACCCATACAGGTAGCCCGGAGGTGAACTGGTAGGAACCGGCAGGCAAGTGACTACTTGACCTACGGAGACCCGATGGCCCGGGCTCGGAGATGAGCAGACTTAGTGGGCACAAGTACTTAGGTACATGGCTACACCCGAGATTGGTGTCAGCGTACTTAGGGACCTGTGAAGGGGCACTACACAGCTAGTCTGGGTAACTGGAGAAAGGCCCAGTGTGTCTATCTCCAGAAGTGGGATAGATAGGGTAACAGGAGAAAGTCCACTTGTCCACTGGACAAGATTACACTACC
>PYWC01000002.1:242491-365205 GCA_003182015.1 Tuber magnatum | reverse complement strand
GTTAGCCACTGGCAAGTCACCGATGCGCAGAAGTTTTCACTCCGGCGGGCAGAATGGAAATGCGCCACAGAAACGATATGCACATATGGTGAACGCCGACTAGAGAGTGTCGACACACGCATGCCTGAAAGGGGTGCCAGGAGACATGTCGGACCACCCTTAGCGGAGAAGGGTGTGCTCGAATAGTTGGAGTAAAGTGATTGGGGAGTTTCTGGCATCAGATAAAACTACCTGAACATCTATGCGAGAACTCTCCTACTCCAACAATCAATCCTCTCGAGACCTTAATTGAGTGAAGCGTCAGGCTTAATGATATTAAGTTTTACCGTCTACTTTACTCTTACATCTGTATGAACCTTTAGCGATAAGTTTGAAGTTGTTTGGTGCGGTTGCAACCTTGGGGTCCATCTTCCTAGAGGTGCCCTCATTACAGACCCTGACCGCCCCAAGTGTAGATAAAAACCTGCCTTGTTTGTATACCAGTACCTGTCTCTTATTCAGTCTACTGGGTAGACCTTGGAGTATCTGTTCTGAATCCTGCCGGGACCCTGCCCATTACAACAAAGGTCATACCCCATATGCTCTACAGACTATCGAAAACAAAGGAAGCCTCTGGCAAACTATAGAAATTAAGATTGATAGATCTCATCACAGACCTACTGTAATCAGACTGTTATGATACTATTCTCATGCTGGTAGATCACCTAACTAAAATGAGTTATTTTATCTCATGCCAAAAAGGCATAATAGCTTGGTAGTTTGCCTGGCTATTTATGAAAAAAATCTTTTGACTACATGGATTACGAAAGGATGTGATCACCAACAGAGGATCACTATTTACCTTTCAGGTGTAGAAGATAACAACAGAAAAATTGGGCATGCAATAAAGGCTAGGTATCGCTTTCCACCCATAAATAGATAGCTAGACTGAGAGGGTTAATAGTATATTGGAATAATATATTCATACATATGTCAACTGTGAGTGGAACAACTGGTATGAACTTTTACCATTGGTGGAATTTGCATATAATAACAGAAAACAAGAAAGAATCAGGAACATTCTATTTTGTACAAACTACTGACAAAACTAGGAATGGGAGACAATCAGTCATTTGACTAAAGGCAAGATAATAAATCCGGAGGACATAGCACTACTTTACAAAATATTGTGAGCAGAAATAGTTATAGTACAACTCTGAGAAAAAGAAAATTATAATCAATACTGGATATAAGATGCTTGGACGAGGTCCTAGTCACATAGCAGTATGATAGGAGCAGATGGCTTCCTAGTCAACAAGAAGCAAGTGCTACTTACTAAAGGAGACTTCGAGGGGGTCTAATAAGGAATTGAAAGAGTAACCATTCAACCAAGATTATTTAGAATACTGTCAGTCGAAGTCTGCTGTTTTCATTGTGGAAATCCGCAGTCTTTAAATACAGCTTATCACTTATCTCCAGGATGAGCAATATTCCAAAACATTTTGTTTATCAACTGATAGCACATGAAACAATACAAGTATCAAGGGATACTGTGAAACCAAAGATAAAACTTTGTGTGTGTCAACTGATAGTACAGGAAACAATACGAGTGTCAAGCGATACTGTGAAACCAAACATAAAACTTAACCTAGTACCTATACTGGTTACATTCCCCAAACGAAACAACACAAAGAAATCCTAATAGTCGGTAAATTCACTATTTTCCTGAAAGTCCCCATAGTACCTATCCTCATTGTCATTGCTATCCTGCAACATTCTGATCTTGTCCTGCAACATCCATTTCATGCTCTCTAGCCATCTCTCCAAACACTCCTGACAAGGCACCTTGCATACAAAGTATCCCGATTCCCAGTAGTGTGGCAAATCAATCAAGTCTCAGACCGTTCAGTTTTCCCAATCCTCCGTCTCGATATCGCTTTGCCTGCAATCTGCACAGTAGTCGACACAGAATGTTTTTCAATATGCGCTTAGTGGAATAGTTCTACAGTATAGTAGGTATCCCACAATCGGGTGGTGTGCTTACACCTTGACTTTCTCCTAGATTGATGTTTTTCAGTTTTATTCGCAGAACAGTAGAGTATTTTGTAAGGGGTTATTTGGTCAGAGGTAATGCAGTCAATCTTGCTTAGGTGTTTGACGGAAGATGGATGGTATTTATGTCTCGGGGTCAGTCTCACTTAGGCATTCAAGGCAGGGTCAGTGGTATTTAATCTCAGTTTCTTCTGTCTCTATATATGTATCACATTTTTCCTTACTCAGGTAGCAACCACTACTGAACTGGGATATGTCTGATAGTGTTTCTCTCCACATCCGTCCTGTTGATTTGGTTGTTGTTTCAAGGCATTTGTTGCAAATGTGTATGAATAATTGATGTGTAAGGTATCGTTTAAGGATAATATCATGGTTTACCAACAGTCCCATTAGCAGATGGCGCAGTCTTCAAGACACTTGCTCATAGTTTGACATCGTAAGACTATTGGATGGTATATCTTTCTTTTTCCATTATCCCTAGTACTTGGCTTTGGCTGGCCGTGTCAGGTACGCACCTTTGTCTTCCATTACCCGATTCTCATCTTCACTGCTTTCAAAAGCGCTCATGAAGTAAGGTGACCAGAAACCGTCCTGTATCCCTGTGTCGGTATCTGGGTAGAGGTGTTGGATATCTGGCAGCATCAGACCTCATACCACCATTACATGGTTTATTGTAGGCCACAGCTCAACCTCAGATTTGTTGTTCCCCCACTACTGGTTTACCAATTCCATTGTGTTTTCCAATCCTTTGAGGGGTTCCCAGCTGTTTTCCATTTCTGGGTATCCAATACACTTTACCAAGAACTTGTCACCATCATGCTGTCTTCTATTATCTTGTATAGCATCCACTTCGCATTGCCGTTTTTCGTTAACCAGAATGAGAGCTGGCTCTGTGTGGCTTCTTGCAGGCAATGCGGTATCATCATTAGGGAGGTACCTTTTCACTATGCATGCATGAAAGGTTGCTTCTTGGTACTAGTACATTCTTCCATCCATTTCCACTATGTAATTTTTGGTATAGTCAGTGTGTCCAACCATCTTAAACGGTCCTCGCTTGTGGGGTTGCAATTTGTTGCTCCGTCCAGACTCGGTCATGAACAGGGTTCTGTAATCTAAAGCTGGTTACTTATCTCAATTGGTGTGTGTTGTCTGTGTCATTTTGCTGCTGTTCTGGTACTTCTTAAAGGAGCTAATTTGATTGTATTAAATGCGGTATTTCAGATTACTTGGTGTCTGTTTAATAATCCATCGGCTGCTGGCACTGCAGAGTTCTTGAAATTCGCCAAGGGTGGTTGTGGGTGTAACCGGTACAGGTACAAGGTTATGTTTTAGGTTTGGTTTCACAGTATTGCATGATACTGGTATTGTTTTGTGTGCTACCAGTTGATATACAAAAAGTTTTATGTTTGGTTTCCCAGTATCACTTGATACTTGTATCGTTTTGTGTCCTATTAGTTGATGCACAAAAGCTTTTATGTTTGGTTTCACGGTATTGCTTGATACTTGTATTGTTTTGTATACACTCAATTGATATACACCAAGTTTTATCTTTAGTTTCATGGTATCGTTTGATACTTGTATTGTTTCATGTACTATTGGTTGATACAGACAAGGTGTTGGAAAATCGCTCATCCTGGAGATAAGGGTTAAGGTGTATTGCAAGACTACTGATTTCCTCAATGGAAACAGCAGACTTTGATGGACAGTATTGTAAATACACTTGGTTGAACGGTTGCTCTTTTGATTCTCTATTACACCTTCCCGATACCTCCTTTAGTAAGCAGCGCTCGCTTCTTGTCGACCAAGAAGCCATCTGCTCCTATTGTACCACTATGTGACAAGGACCCAGTCTGAACACATTACACTTTTTTAAGCTCAGCAAGTGGTTAGAAACCTGTCTGGACCAGGCCAGATCAATCTATGAAGTGTCCAATTCAAAGCTAGCTGTGGCCAGCAGTAGAACCCGGGAAGGTTCGGCTCTGCCAACACAACACTATTGAGTCATTAGAGACTCGAAGTGGGAAGCAGGTCCCACGAGAAGGCCTTACAAAGAAAAGGCAACCCCGAAAGCAGCAAGGACCAAGGAGGGACTTTGCAATCGATGAAGGTGGCTGACAAATAGCTTGTGACCTGGCAATGCTGAGCCTTAGCGAAGCAACGGACGAGTTAGCTGAGGCAGCAGCAAGTCTCCTCGGGCCTTTCTCCTCCAGCCCCAGCAAAGGAGAGGCACCTCCACCATCACCGAAAGCAGAAAACCCTCCTGTCTCTCCCTTGAAGGAAAGAGAGGAGGGGGAAGAAGAATCTGGACAAATGGCACCAGCGGAATCACCAGATGAAGGAGAGAATGACTCATCCGACAGCTCGTCAGATGACAGCTCCCACAGCGAAATGTCTGAACAAAGTATGTCCAGGAGAATCCGCTGCACGGCCCGGCCACTAGGGCATGGGAACAGGGCCAAAAGTCAAACCCCTCCTTCCTCCTACATTCTCAGGTGAAAAGGAAGACTTAAAACCCCTGATATTTGACCGATGGGTGATGACCACTTTCTAATACCTCACCCTGAATGACGTGAACAAGACAAACGAAGTGAGTGGAGCACACTTTGGAGGTTTCTGTACAGGAAAAAGTGGAAGAAGCATATTACTAGGCAATAAACCACTATGGTAGCAAAGAAAAAATACTAGGAACAACTCTAACGAGGTACCCGAGGGACAGATTCCTGTCCTCTGGAAACTCAGAAGAACTGTATAAAAAGTTCAAAGACATCCAACAAGTACGGAATGGAAAAATAGACAGAATAACCCTAGTAGCAATGGATCCCTGGATGTATGATGAACAATTATCTAGTGGAACGGTGTCATATTATACACTGTGGCAGAGGTTGTATGAAGTAATGCATCCCAGACCATGGCAGGAGGTAGAACCAATGCAAGTGGAAGGAGATTCCTTTAAGAAGATCATCAAACAAGCAGAATGCAAGGTTCCTATCTGTTATGAGACAGGAGTTTACCGAACACATATATGCCAGCAGTGGAGCAGCAAAGGATCTTCCTCACGTGATAATGCAAGAAAGGAAAAACCACACTGCAAAGGGTCAAAAGGTAAGAAAGATAAGAATCAGAAAAGATAGGGTGAAGGCACATGGTTTGAATGTAGGGAAAAGGGGCACTATGCAAAGGACTGCTATATCAAGAAAGGAAAGGGAAAAGCAGCAAAATGAGATGCTAGTACAAATAATATAGAGGTGAACAAATACGACAAAAATTGAAATCAATTCAGTGGAAATAGAAAGCTTTGAGATGCAACTGACAGTGACGATCAAACTCCGTGACGCACTGGAAGGAACAATCCACATAGAGGGCCATCCAGCAAAAGTACTGTTTGACGCAGGAACAATCGGTTGTGACAAAACCAGTAGTACCTTCATCGCTACCGACTGTATACTCACAGAACCACTGCTTCAGCCGACGACAGTCAATATGGCTATGAAGGGCTCCTGCTCCTCAAGCTATAAAAAATGTGGGCTAACAGTAGAAAATGAGGAAAAGAAATGGCCAAATCAGGAAACATTGGTAGGAAACCTCCCAAAATACAACGCTCCAAATGGAGTGCGGTTCCTAAAAAGGCATAGTGCCATTATCAGATGTGGGGACATAGCCATGGAGTTTTCTAATAACATACTGCATGTACCATACAAACCAACGAGTGGGCCATTCCTCACCACTGTCATAGACACTATATTGACAACGTTGGTGGAAGAATACAAGGATGTATTCCCAGAAAAGGTTCCCAAAACGCTACCACTATACGTAAGATCAACCATCATGCTCAGCTAAAGGATCCAGCCAACCTAAAAAGCCAACCGAGATTCTGAATTGTAGAAGCATACGAGGAAAAGCTGGTGAATTGGATAAAGAGGAAATTGTGAGCCGGAGTAATCATACGACAGGAAGTGCCGAGAGCAGTACCTATGTTTGTGCAACTAAAGTCAGGTGGGAGAATCCACTCCCAGGTAGACTTGAAACTTTGAAATGACAATACAATCATGGGCAGTTCATCAATCCCCAACCAATAGCAGATCTTGAACCGAAGTGGAGGAGCAAAATTTAGAAGTAAGATTGACCTAAGCGGCACGTACTTCCAAACACAGGTGGACGGAGACAGTGTTAAGTTCAACTTGTTCAAAACTCTGTTTGGAGGGTTCATCAGAAAGGTAATGTTACAAGGAGACATGAATGGGCCAGCACCTTTTATGTAGAGAGTGGAAGACCTTCGGAGCAAATTCCTACACCATTTTGTATGGGTATATATTGATAATATTCTCATATTCTCAGACACATCAGAGGAACAGGAAAGGCACATAAGACAGGTATGTGACTGGCTCTGGGAAGCAAAATTCTATGCAAGCAAGAAAAAGACAGTACTGTTTGCTGACAAGTTGGAAGTACTAGAACACATAGTGGATAAAGATGGAATCTATGCCTCCCCCTAGAAAATATCATCCATTGCATGTTGGAAGAGACCTCAGAACAAGAGGGAATTGCAATGCTTCCTGGGAGTAGTGAATTATGTGGCCCAGTTGTTCCCACACCATGCGACGTTAACGGCATGATTAAGTGACTTAACGGAAAATGGCGAGTTTGTATGGACAAACATGCATCACACCACGTTAGATATGGTCAAGAGAGGGATTGTCGACCACCAAGTCATGTAGCCAATAGATATATGAAGCAAGAAACGAATATGGTTGGTGACAGACGCCTGGGATTTAGGCATAGGAGCATGGGTAGGGCAGGGACCCACATATGCGACAGCTCGACTAGCTGCTTTGCACAGCAGGCAATTCAGCAACGGACAGACAAATTGTAGAACCACAGACAAGGGGCCCTAGTGATAGTGGAGGCACTTAACCAGTTCCACAATGTACTAACGGGAAATACGTTCACAACGGTAACAGACCGCCAGCCTCTAACATACCTATGAACCGCAAAGAACCGAGGTAGAAAGCAAGTTACAGGGCGGAGTGCCTAGAGAAAGTACGATGTGAAAATAGTCTAGGCACAGGGAAGTACGAACTGTTTAGGTGATGCCCTTTCCTCAATATACGAAAGAAATTCAAACTTGAACCCACTCAATGTCCACGATTATACGAAGGAAGCCAATGACATCTTGGAGAACACAATCTGTGAACAAGAATCAAATAGGAGGGAGCCCGTGAGAGGGCTTACCCCTGCCTCCCCTCCTTACTCATATGTTGGATACCACAATGAGATTCCTTTGCCCCTTGTGTAACTACCCAGCATACATGAGCTATGGCAGACGGAACCTATACCCATACAGGGAGCCAGGAGGCGAACTGGTAGGAACTGGCAGGCAAGTAAGTACTTGACCTACGGAGACCCGATGGCCCGGGCTCCAAGAATGAACAGAATTGGCTGGTCAGGGACTTAGGTACTTGGATACACACGGGAGCGGTGTCAGCGTACTTAGGGACATCTGAAGGGGCAGTTGGTCAACTAGGCCGGATGACTGGAGAAAGGTCAGAAGCATCTATCTCCGGCAACAGGATAGATAGGGTAACAGAGAAAAGTTATCTTGTCCACTAGACAGGTTACCCTACCCTCAGGATCAGGTTACCCTGCCGTGGGGCTTGGGTTACCCTGCCCAAGGCCATGAGTTACCATACCTTTCAATACGAAGTCCAAGGGGGAGTTCGGGAAAAATGGCCGGAATGTTTGTCACGCGAAGCCATGCATGATACTGGAATCTGGGGTTCCGGGGGATGCTATTGGGCGAGCTACATAGCCTCGAGGAAGCTGCAAATTGGAGACAGTATTCCTATCATACCCCTCCGGCCCCGCCTTGAGGCCTGGACGTCATGGGCAATCGGTTGGGTAGTTGAGTGCAGTCAAGCAAAGAGGAAACTTTGTAGACATGCGTGCAACACCGTATACGTCGCTGCCCTCCGGTCGACCGTAAGCTGTTCACAGCATATATAACGGGGCATAGGGTGAAACGTGGAGTACCTCCTCCAAGTTGTTCGGAGTAAAATGGACCAAAACCGGCGGAGTTAATGGGTGTCAACTGTGGCGGTCCCGAAGGTAGTCCCGGGTGGTGCGGCGGGGACTGGGAGAGTTTTACACCTACCAAGCCCGAAAGTGTCCCCAACGCTATAGGCTCTGAAAGGCAAGCGCAGAGACACGAAAAGCATGATTCCTACCACAGGTAAGGCAGATCCGAGGTAGTGGTCATGGGTAGCACCCATTGGATCACTCCCGGACTACTGTGCCCTGCGGAAGGCACTGGAAGCCCGAGACCCGTAAATAGTAAATAGATAAACTGCTCACGGCAGCTTCCAGAGTCAAGTAGAGATCAATGCACATGGGAAGGGTGTCATAGATAGTCTAGTTCATGAGGTGCCTTGATGGTTAGCCACTGGCAAGACACCGATGTGCAGAAGTTTTCACTCCCGCGGGAAAATTGGAAATGCACCGCAGAAACGATAACCACATAAGGTGAACACCGACTAGAGTGTGTCGGTGCATGCATGCCCAAGGGGTGTGCCAGGAGACGTGTCTGACCACCATTACCGGAGCAGGGTGTTCTCGAATCGTTGGAGTAAACTGATAGGGCAGTTTGTGGTATAAGCTAAAACTACCTGAAGGCCTATGCGAGAACTCTCCTACTCCAACAATCAATCCTCTCGAGACCTTAATTGAGGGAAGTGTCAGGCTTAACGATATTCAGTGTTACCGTTTTCTTTACTCTTATAGTGGTGTGAACTTTTGGCGACAAGTTTGAAGTGGTACGGTACGGTCGCAACCTTGGGATCCATCTTCCTAGGGGTGCCCCCGTTACACCCTGGGAGCCCTTGCTTAATTACTGGAGGCAACGATTGGGGTGATAAGTGCACCTTGCGAAGCGCACCACCCGAAGAGCTTCAGCATAGTGCACTGCACTATTTGCATTGGTATGTGGACCATTGCCCATATCACCACACTGAACTCAAGTTTATGAATAACTACCCCAGGTGGTGAAGCCAGCCAACCCCTCAACTTACTAGTGAAGGGCTGAGCCCCTGAAGTCCTATATTTAGGCCCTAGTACTGGGTAATCTTACACCATAAATGACTGTGAATGGCCGCAAACAATTGGTGGAAGACTGAGTAATGCGGGAGAAAGGCCATCCACCCTCTTTCACCCAATGCCCTGGTCAGTCACTATCTTGGAAATACTGAATCCACAGGTCCCAGAATTTCAACTGCCAGACAGCTGCCTTTCCAGATTAAAAGAACAGAGCTATTGGAGGGCTATACTAATGAGACAATAGTCTCAGTAATGCCCCCAACTATGGATGCATACCACAGCAGGGTTTACAGTGTTGTGGAAGATGACGCAGAGGGTGACCAGCCCAAAATTACTAGTGGAATTAAGGTAGAAGGCAAAGGGGACAACAGACAAACAGTCAATAGAATGATTGGGACGTTGTGAGTACATATGCTTTGGGCATAGCAGAAGGAAGTGACATAGCAAAAAGTTAGCAAAAACATCGATTCCAAAGGGGACCTGTCCTCTTACACAGGGGCAAATAGAATGCTGTTTGCAAAACCACGAGGAGGAGAAGAATGTTGGTATATCTCAAAAGGCTCCGCGTTCGGATATACCATACTAAGAGAGTATTTCATAGCCGAGATCCACAGCAAAGGCTATCACAGTGCTGAATGGAACTTATATTATGCCACTGAGTACATATTCTGGCCAGAAATAAGGAAGGACTTTAGAGCATACTTGACCCAATGCCACATCTGCCAAACAAACAAAGAACGCGCAAAGTTACCTGAAGCAAAGGCCGAGACAATTGTCCTACCATCTGAAATCTTCGAATTGATGGCTATTGAGTTTGCAGGACCGTTCAACAATTGAATGAGATACGATATGATTCTAGTAGACATAGACAGGTTTTTGCGATTCGCATGGCTCATAGCAAGGAAGAAGGAAGTTACAGCAGTGACAACTTGGGAACTACTAGGCAATAGGGTATTTATACCCATAGTTACCCAACAACAATAGTAAGCGATGCAGACCCACGATTTGAGTGATATGTATGGAGAAAGCAGTGTCGCTCATTAGGAATTGAACATATCAAGGAGGCACCAGGACAGCATGTGTAATAGGGGCACACCTAGGAAAATGGATTTCAAGGTTGCAATAGTACCAGACAACTTCAAACCTATGGTCAAAAGTTTACACAAATGTAAGAGTAAAGTAAATAGTAAAACTTAAGATTGTTAATCCTGATGCTTTACTCAATTCAGGTCTCGAGAGGGTTGATTGTGGGAGTAGGAGAGTTCTCGCATAGACTTTCAAGTAGTTTGATCTTATGCCAGAAACTCCCCCATCAGTTTAGTCCAAGTATTTGAGCACACCCTTCTCCACTAAGGATGGTTTCGACATGTCTCCTGACACACCCTGCAGGCATGCATGTGTCGACACACTCTAGTCGGTATTCACCTTACGCAGTATTCGTTTCTGTGGCACATCTCCATTTCGCCCTCTGAAGTGAAACTTCTTCGCATCGGTTGCTTGCCAGTGGCTAGTGGTCTAGGCACCGGATAAACTGGACTATCTATGACCGCGTTTCTGTATGCATTGATCCCTACCTGACCCTGAAAGCTACCATGGGTGGTTTATCTATCTACGATTTATGGTTCTCAGGCTTCTGGTGTCTTCTGCAGGGTATGGTGGTCAGGGGGTGATCCAATGGGTGCTACCCGTGACTACTATCTCAGGCCCACCTTACCTGCAGTAGGAACCATGCTTTTAGTGTCTCTGCACTTCCCTTCCAGAGCCTATGGCGTTGGGGACACATTTGGGCTTGGTAGGTGTAAAACTCCGCTGCTCACCCCGGCACTACCCAGGACTACCTTTGGGATCCCTACAGTTGACTGCCATTTACTCTACTGGTTTTGGTCCGTTTTACTCAGAATAACTTGAAAGAGGTACTCCACCTTCCACCCTATGCCCTCTTATATATCCTGTGAACAGCCTATGGTCGACCGGAGGGCAGTGATGCATACAGTGTTGCAAGCAGATCTGCAAAGATTGCCCTTTGCTAGACTCCATACAACTATACACCAGTTTGCCCATGACCTCCAGGCCTCAAGGTGGGGCCGGAGAGGCATGATTGGAACAATGTCTCCAATTTACAGCTTTTTCAGAGCTGTGTAGTTCGCCCAACAGCATCTCTCAGAACCCTAGATTCCAGTATTATCCATGGCTTTGTGTGACAAACATTCCAGTCACTTTCGCCAAACTCCCTGGGGGACTTTGCATTGAAAGGCAGGGGAACTCAGAATTTTAGACAGCGTAACCCATGCCCTATGGCGGGGTAACCTGAGCCTGAGGATGGCGTCACTATTTCCAGCGGAGAGGGTGACTTTACCTAGTTACCCGGTCTATCCCATTGCCGCAGATAGACACTTTTTACCTTTCTCCAGTTACCCACCCCAGTGGAGTAGCTGCCCCTTCAGAGGTCCCTAAGTATACTAACATCGCTCATGGATGTAGCCAAGTACCCAAATCGCTTGTCAACCATTTTGGTGCATGTCGGAGCGCGGGTCATTGGGTGTCCATAGGTCCCGTACTTGTATACCCACCGGTTCCTATCAATCTGCCTCCTGGCTGTCTGCATGGGTGTAGGTTCAAGCTGCCATAGCCCATATATGCTAGGTAGTTACACTGTAAGACGAACAGACAGGTCGAGAGGAAAATTCGGGAGTTGAAGAGAGCTCTTCAGAACCTGGTCAATATAAGTCAGAATAATTGCACTAATGCCATACCTGAGACAGGAGCATAGTCGAATGCTGAATGGTCTGAAACTCACGGTATCTGACCATACAAAGCCATTTTGGGAAAGACTGTCCCAGTACTCCACTTGACGAACTCCAAGAACATTTGGAGTGCCAGTAGGTGATGAATTATTAAACAGACACCAAGCAATCTGGAATGCAGCATTTAATACAATCAAGCAAGTGCATTTCTGAAGTATCAGAACAGCAGCAAAATGATACAAACACGACACACCAATTGAGGGAGGGAACCGGCTATTGGTTTACAGAAACCTGTTCATGATCGAGACTAGTCAGAGCAAGAAATTGCAACCCCAGTGGTGTGGACCGTTCAAGGTAGGTGGATATGGTGACTGTATGAGAAATTACATCGTGGAAATGGATGGAAGAATATACTGGAACCGAGAAGTGAACTTCCATATAGCAACGGTGAAAAGATAACTCTGCAATATTGATACCGTAATCTCTGCAAGAAGTCACACAAAACCACCTCTGATTGTGGGTAACGAAACACCAGAATGGGAAGTAGACGCCATATGAGACCATAGAAGCCGCCATGATTGCAACCTGTTCTTAGTGAACTGGGTTGGATACCCGGCAATGGAAAACAGCTGGGAACCCGTGGAAGGATTGGAAAACGGGATGGAATTGGTAAACTAGTCATGGGCAGACAACAAAGCGCAGGACGAGCTGCCCCCTACAATAAACTATGTAATAGTGGCGTGGTGTCTGATGCTGCCAGAGATCCAACACCTCCACGCAGGTCCGGATGTAGTGATACAGGACAGTTTCTGATGATCTCACTTCGAGAGTGATTTCGCAAGCTGCGAAGATCACAATCCAGTGGTGGAACATAAAGCGGCATACCCGATAAGCATAGCTAAAGCCGAGTACTGGGCATAACCGAAAAAGAAGAATACACTATCCAGTAACCTTATGATGTCAAACTATGAGCAAGGGTCTGGAGGACTGCATGAGCAGCTAATGGGACTGTTGGTGAACTATGATATTATCCCTAAATAATACCTTACAGACTGATTATTTATAAAATTTGCAAGAAATGCCTTGAAATAACAACCAAATCAACAGGACAGATGTAGGGAGAAATGGTATAAGAGGTAGTCCGGTTTGGTAGTGGTTGCTACCTGAGCAGCGAAAAATGTGATATCTGTAGAGAGATGGAAGAAAGCAAGATTAAATACCACCCACCCTTCCTTGAATGCCTAAGCGAGGCTGACACTGAGACATAAATACCACCCATCTTCCATCAAACACCGAAGCAAGATTCACTGCATTACCTGGGACTGAATAACCCCGTACAAAATACTCTAGTCTTGTGGGAAGAAGACTGAAGAATGTCACTCTATGAGGAGGTCAACATGAAAGAATGACGCCAGATTGTGGGATACCTAGTGTACTGTGGAACTATTCTACTAAGCACATACTGGAAAGTATTCTAGGTTGATGTAATGACTCAGCATATATGAGCTATGGCAGTTGGAACCTACACCCATACAAATAGCCAGGAGGTGAACGGGTAGGAACTGACAGGCAAGTAAGCACTTGACCTACGGAGACCTGATGGCGTGGGCTCCGAGATGAATGGAATTAGCTGGCCAGGGACTTATGTACCTGGGCACACCTGGGAGCAGTGTCAGCAGACTTAGAGGATTCTGAAGGGGCAGTTACTCAGCTAGGCCGGGTAACTGGAAAAGGGTCGGAAGTGTCTATCTCCGGCAGAGGGATAGACAGGGTAACAGGGAAAAGTAATCTCGTCCACTGGAACAGGTTACCCTACCCTCCGGATCAGGTTACCCTGCTATTGGGCTTGGGTTACCCTGCCCAAAGTCCAGGGTCACCCTACCTTGCAATACAAAGTCACGCGGGGAGTGCAGAAAAAAGTCACCAGAATGTTTGTCACGCAAAGCCATGTATAACAGTGGAATCTGGGGTTCCGGGAGATGCTATTGGGCAAGCTACACAGCTCCGAAAAAGGTGTAGATTGGAGACATTATTCCTATCATACCCCTCCGGCCCTGCCCTGAGGCCCAGATGTCATGGGCAAATAGTTGCATAGTTGTGTGCAGTCTAGCCAGGTGGAATCTGTGGAGACCTGCTGGAAACACCATATACATCACCGCCATCCGGTCAACTGTAAACTCTTCGCAGGATATACAAGGGGACATAGGGTGGAAGATGAAGTGCCTCCTCCAAGTTCTTCGGGGTGAAACGGACCAAGACTGGTGGAGTCAATAGGTGTTAACCATGGGGGTCCCGAAGGTAGTCCCGGGTGGTGGGAAGGCGACTGTGAGAGTTTTATGCCTACCAAGCCCAAAGGTGTCCCCAACGCCATAAGCTTAGACAGGGAAGTGCAGAGACACTAAAAGCATGATTCCTACCACAGGTAAGGTGGATCCGAGGTAGTCGTCATGGGTAGTGCCCATTGGATCACTGCTGGACCACCGTATTCTGCAGAAGACACTGGAAGCCCGAGACTCATAAACAGTAGATAGATAAACCGCTCATGGTAGCTCTGGGGTCAAGTAGAGATCCATGCATATGGGAAGGGTGTCATAGAGAGTCCAGTGCATCCGGGGTCTTGACTGTTATCCACTAGCAAGACACCAATGCGAAGAAGGTTTCACTCCAGGGGGCAAAATGGAAATGCACTGCAGAAACGATAACCACGTAAGGTGAAGGCCGACTAGAGTGTGTCGACACATGCATGCCTGAAGGGTGTGCCAGGAGATGTGTCGTACCACCCTTAGCTGAGAAGGGTGTTCTTGAATAGTTGGAGTAAACTGATGGGGGAGTTTCTGGCATATAATAAAACTACCTGAAAGTCTATGTGACAACTCTCCTACTCAAACAATCAATCCTCTCGAGACGTTAATTGAGTGAAGCGTCAGGCTTAATGATATTAAGTTTTGCCCTTTTCTTTACTCTTACATCAGTGTGAACTTTTGGCGAAAAGTTTGAAGTTGTTCAGTGCGGTCGCAACCTTGGGATCCATCTTCCTAGGGGTGCCTCGGTTACGCTATATTGTTAAGCGACGTCCTCACTTAACCCCTCTTGTGATTAAGTCTCTGTGACTTTTGGCACTGAACTTGCGTGAATGCTGGTAACCTTGTGTAGAACAAGTAGCCCAGGGTGGAAAGCGCAATGGCTAGTACTGAACTTTGAACCGAAATGGTATCCAATTGGGATTCGGAACTTGACCTGGACAAGAATACAGCCAACATGTTTTCGGCGTCGGTTTTTGCAGATGTTCGCGGTGTCGAACCGGATGGCCACTAGTTACTATTGGAGGCCACCCCTATTCAGTTACCTGAGGGATGTGTGGATCTTATGATTACAGACCCTCATACTGCCGCACTTTTGTTCTTTCCAGATTCTGCCCTTTTCCAGAACATGAGCCCTCCCCCGCCAGGAGGTGTCCCCTTTAGCCATTTCTAGCACGAGTTTGTCCAACCTTACTCCATCCGCAAGGTATCCTGGTTCCTCGAGGAAGCCAAGCGAGAAATGAGAAACCGGAGCAACCAGCAGCGGCAGGTGTTCCAGAAACCGATTACCACCGCAGCAGTGGAATGGATGAAAGTTCAGCAGCAGGCATACCCACGCATACTGAAGGACCAGAAGGCATTGAAGGATCAATGACAGACTTGGAAGGCGCATTTGCCAGAGGGTATAGTATTGATGCTGAGAATGACGTGGTGGTGATAGAGGCGGCGCCTCCACTTCCACTCGTCCATTCTAAGCCTGCAGATTTCGGGATGGAATTCGCTATGAGAGTCAGAGATGAACAGTGGAGGGTGCACCTAAGCCCTGTGGGTATACAAATATTGGAAAGCCACGAGGGTGAAGGCTACAGCTATACCCGGTCCTTCACGGGAGTATCAATGGGCTCTTGGTCTATCCCCTCCTCAATCGCATGCAGTCATCCGGGAAGTCTGGTGCTTGGACCAACTGATAGACGTAGTGTTAAGAAAGGGACGTCGAAGCCAAAGGGCATCAGGGCACCAGAGACACCTGATCCTACTCCTCGTCCGACCACGGCTCCAAACATTGCCCCTGCAACGCCTTCAGTTGCAACTCCCGTACCTCGCATCACCACCCCCAGTGTAATGGAGGCACCCCTAGGAAGATGGATCCCAAAGTTGCGACCGCAGCGAACAACTTCAAACTTATCGCCAAAAGTTCACACCAATGTAAGAGTAAAGAAACCGGTAAAAGTTGATATCGTTAAGCCTGACGCTTCACTCAATTAAGGTCTCAAGAGGATTGATTGTTGGAGTAGGAGAGTTCTCGCATGGACTTTCAGGTAGTTTTATCGTATGGCGGAAACTCCCCCATCAGTTTACTTCAACCATTCAAGCACACCCTTCTCCGCTAAGGGTGGTCCAACACGTCTCCTGGCACACCCTTCGGGCATGCATGTGCCGACACACTCTAGTCGGCATTCACCTTATGTGTCTATCATTTCTGCAGTGCATTTCCAATTTGCCCGCCGGAGTGAAAACCTCTGCACATCGGTGTCTTGCCAGTGGCTAACCATCAAGGCACCTCATGAACTAGACTATCCATGACACCCTTCCCATATGCGTTGATCTCTACTTGACTCTGGAAGCTACCATGAGCGGTTTATCTATTTACTATTTACGGGTCTCAGGCTTCCGGTGTTTTCCACAGGGCACGGTAGTCCGGGAGTGATCCAACAGGTGCTACCCATTACCACTACCTTGAATCTACCCTACCTGTGGCAGGAATCATGCTTTTAGTGTCTCTGCACTTCCCTTTCAGAGCCTATAGCATTGGGGACACTTTCGGGCTTGGTAGGTGTAAAACTCTCCCAGTCGCCTCAGCACCACCCAGGACTACCTTCGGGACCCCCATGGTTAACACCCGTTAACTCCGCCAGTTTTGGTCCGTTTTACTCCCAACAACTTGGAGGAGGTACTCTACCTTGTAACCTATGCCCTCTTATATACCCCGTGAGCAGCCTACAATCGACCGGACAGCAGCGATGTATACGTTGTTGCAAGCATGTCTGCAAAGTTTTCTCTTTGCTAGAATGCACACAACTACCCAACCGTTTGCCCATGACATCCGGGCCTCAAGGCGGGGCCGGAGGGGTATGATAGGAATAATGTCTCCAATTTACAGCTTCCTCGAAGCTACCTAACCCACCCAATAGCATCCCCCTGAACCCCAGATTCCAGTATCCTGCATGCCTTCGCGTGACAAACATTCCAGTCAATTTTCCCCCACTCTTCAAGAGACTTCGTATTGAAAGGTAGGGTAACTCAGGACTTTGGGCAGGGTAACCCAAGCCCCAGGATAGGGTAACCTTGTCCAGCGGACCAGATAACCTTTCCCTGTTACCCTGTCTATCCCGTCCCAGGCGATAGACATTTCTGACCTGTCTCCAGTTACCCAGCCTAGCTGAGCAACTGCCCCTTCAGAAGTCCCTAAGTACGCTGACACCGCTCCCAGGTGTATCCAGGTACCTAAGTCGCTGACCAGCCAATTCTGTTCATTCTCGGAGCCCGGGCCATTGGGTCTCCGTAGGTCAAGTACTTACTTGCCTGCCAGTTCCTACCAGTTCGCCTCCTGGCTACCTGTATGGGTATAGGTTCCGTCTGCCATAGCTCATGTATATTGGGTCGTTACACTTAGGAGGTATTAGGATCTAGAAGGATTTGGTGAAGAAAAGTTACCCGATATACAGGGTAGGTTACCATACTCAGGGATGACAGTTATTCTGCCTTGGGATATAGGTTACTCTTACTTCAGACATGGGTTATCCTGAGTAGGAACTGGGGTTACCCTATCTGGCAATAGGAATGGGCGTGGGGAGTTCTGGAGAAATGACTGGAATGGCAGTCCTGCGAAGAAATGGATAATAATAGAATCCAGGGTTTTGCGAGATACTATTGGGCAAGCAGCACAGCTCAAGAGAAGCAGTAAATCTGAGACATTATTCCCATCTTGCCTATCTGGCTCCGTCCTGAGGCCAGACTTTATGAGTAAATGGCTGTGTAGTTGTGCACAATTTAGCAAAAGCGAATCTTGGCAGAACTGCTTGCAATACCATATATGATGTGGCTGTCTGATCAACTGTAAGCTGTTTGCATGATATACAGGTGGGTATAGGGTAGAAGTTGAAGTACCCCCACCAAGTTGTTTGGAGTAAAACAGACCCAGACTGGCGGAGTTAATGGGAGTTAACCATTGCAGTTCTGAAGGTAGTCCTGGGTGGTACCGTGATGGCCGGGAGTGTTTTACACCTATTAAACCTGGATATGTCCCCAATGCCATAGGCTCCAGAAGGGAAGGGTAGAGGCACCAGAAGCATAATACCTACTACTGGTAAGGTGGCTTGGAGATAGTAGTTATGGGTGGTGCCCATTAGACTACTGCATGACCACTATACCATGTGAGAGATAATGGAAGTCCATGAGTTATAAACAGCAGCTTGGTAAACTGCTCACGGTAGCTTCGCGGATAGCGTAGTGATGAATACATATGGGGAGGGTGTCATAGATGGCCCAGTTCATGAGATGTCATGACTGTTAGCCACTCACAAGGAATAGATATGAACAGGTTTTCACCTTAGGGGACCAAATGGAGATATGCTACGGAAATGATTACCATATGAGGTGAAAGCTGAGTAGGGTGTGTCGACACATACAAGCCTAAAAGGCGTATAAGAAGACATGTCAGACCACCTTTAGTGGAGAAGAGTGTCCTCAAATAGTTAAACTAAATTGATGGAAGAGTTTCTGGCATAAGATAAAACTACTTGAAAATCTATGTGAGAACTCTCCCACTCCAACAATCAATCCTCCTGACACCTTAATTGAGTGAAGCAGCAGGCTTAATGATACTAAGTTTTACCATTTACTTTACTCTTACATTTGTGTGACCTTTTGGTGATCAGTTTGTAGTTGTTTGCTGCAGTTGCAAACTTGGGATCCAGCTTCCGAGAGGTGCTCCTGTTACACAAGGTGGGGGTAGCCTGCATCTCTGAGGATCACTTGTTTGGGTACTGCCTGGCCGGATGTCCATCCTCTCCACAATGGTGGCATGGGCCTCTTCTCTTTCTGTCCCACTTCTGGGCATCGATCAAGGTCCATTATATAGAAGAGAGATCTGTAGGGCCTGAGAGAATACAAGTAGCTGTGGTGGTAACAGAAGGAGGAGTGGCAGATTTGAATCTAGGTGGCAGAAGGAGTATACCAGGAGGAGAAGGTGGTACCTTTCTTATTGGCAGCATGGACCTGAATATTGTTCTCCACCCCTTTAACAAGTTGGTACAAGCTGTCAGAGTCTTAGGAGCATCAACTATAGTAGTCCAGGTGTCTTCAACTTCAGAGCTGAGACTATGTCAAGGTGCACTGCACTGGGCCATGTCATTCCAATTGGTATCCACGGGCAGGCACTGGAAGTCCGTGAGTTACTCCACGAATGTTCTGTTCTTCTGAGGTAGGTTCCTCATTCCCTTTTCCACTCCTGCAACCCCATTTGGATCCTCAAATTCGTGGTCTAGTTGTGCTAAGGGGGCCTGCGTGTCACTGTAGTTGATGCCTTTAGTTGTGATATTGGGTTGTACCTGTAGGAACGTGGACCCAGTTCGGAGACTGATGACATATACCTAGCAGTGAGGTTCATTGGTAAACCATTAGTGGTCTACATGGAGTTTCATACTAAGTTGGGTACCGAAGGGGCACTGTTGTTCCATGGTACTGTGGAACCTTTCCAGGTTCAGGATAGAGGCTTTCTTATTACCATCAGGTGGTGCAGCAGGATCTGCTATGGCTTTAGTGAGGGTATTGTTGAGTGAGCAGGCAGTCAGGTTGGGGTAGACTAGGTCTCCTTACATGGTGCTGACGTGGGCCTCAAGGTCCTGGCCTTTGAGGGGCAGGGTTTGAAGTTCTTCAGTCCAGGTATGTAGTAGTTGTTATAATTGTTAGGCAGCTTGGGACTCGGCAGGCACAGCTAGGTTTACAGTTTGAGGGAGGGTGTTGCAGATACAGGTAAAATGGTTGCATTCCTGGTCATGGGTCAGGTTGCACACCTGTTGCCACAGAGTAACGATCAGGGTCATGTGAGTGAAGACCTTGGTGGGTCCTTCGTTGAAGTACAACATGGTTTAGTGTGGGTTGGATTCTTACAGAGGCAACTTTGTATAAGGGGCAGGGTCTATGCAGAGATAACAGGAGATAGTCTATAGCACGCCAGAGTAGGTAAAATGTAAGAGTGCAAGAGGGATATAAACAAGATGTATTTGTATCAAGGCTCGTGGGGTTTAGGGACGGAGTCTGTGGTGTCAGGATCAGGATTCACAGGTTCCAGTAATGCGAAGAAGAAATTGAGTTTTAATTACTCTGTACAGGTGTAGGCAGGAATCTACCTAGTTGTACAAGAAAAGAAAATCTCAGATGGGCAAACCCTTTTATATAACCAAGGAAAATCCTCTGCTGACAAATCCCAACACCTCTAACCTGTTACTCCCATGTAGCAACAATTTTTCATCACTTTCTATGAGGTTCTATTGCACAGAATCTTGGCTAATTACTCTTTTTCATCAGTAGGCAATGGTCCAACTATGGCTCCCATATATGCAACCAAAAACCCAATGCTGCCTTATCCCAGTCAGGTGCCTGTGACAGGTTACTTCCTTGATTCCCTACGACACCACCTTGAAGCTTCCTTTGGCAAGTAGTGCTCATCTCATGTTGATCAGGTGTCCATCTGCTCCTATCATATTACTACGTAATAAGCACTCTGGTCAGAACAGATCACATTTCTTTCCCCTCTGCAACTGGCGAGAAACATACCTGGACTAGGCCTGATTACCTTACAAAAGTCCCACAGGGAGCTAGCTGTCGGGAGCAGCAGAACATGGAAGTGTTCAGCTCTGCCAGCCAATCAACATCAAATCAATACAGATTCGAAGCGGGAAGCAAGTCCCATGGGAAGATCTAACTAAGTAAGGTCAACCCAAGAAACCAATGAGACCAAAGAGCGATTGCACAATTGATGAACTAGTATGACAGCTCACCCCAGACCTGGCCACCAGAACCTTTAGTAAATCCACTGTGGAATTAGAAAAAGGTGCATCCAGTACCCTAGGAACATTTTCCAGCAATACTAGCAAAGGAAAGGCACATATACCAACACTAGAAGAAGAACGCAGAACCCCACATATGGTACTAGAGGAGAAGGTGGATACTCCTGGAAAAAGCTCAGCACCTGGATTGCGCGACAACAGCTCTAGGAGTATAGATTCGGAAGATAGCATCTTGTAAACTGGTTTCAGAGTACTGTGTGGCCAATTAGCCAGTCCTCCAAGGCCAAAGTGAATGATTTAGCTTCTGCTTCTACCTATACTCTTTGAGAAGAAGAGGATTTGAAACGTGAAGTGTGTGATTAATAGGTTATGACTACCTCTCAGTATCTCACCCTAAGTGATATTAATATATAAAAGAACAGCGGCAGAGCATACTACGGAAGTTTCTATATAGGGAAAGCACACCAAGCTTACTATCAAGCAACAAAGCACGATGATAGTATGGAAATGATATAAGGGTCAACTTTGATAAAGTACATAAGGAATGGATTGAAGTTCTCAGGCAATACTGAATAACTTTACAAGAGGATAAAGGACATGCAACAAGTCCGGAGCAGCAAAACAGAATACATAATGTTAGTAGCTACAGACTTGCTGATATACACTGGTCAGCTGTCAAGCGGGATAGTGTCTTAGCATACACGGAAACAGAAACTGTATAAGGCGATACACCACAGATTACCACAGGAGGTTGAACTGCAGCAAGCAGAAGGCAATAGCTATGACCAGATAGTTAAGCAAATGGAATAAAGAGACATGATCCTTTATGAAACCGGTGTTTACTAAAGACATCAACCCTAACAGTGAACCAGCAAGGGTTTTTCCGCACCAGACTACGATGGAAAGAGCAAGACAACTTAAAAAAGAAAGGAACGATGGTAAGGGCAAGAAGCAAAAAAGGCATAGTGATGGCACATATTTCTAAGAAAGAAAAAAGGAGCACTATCCAAAGGATTGTTATACAAGAAAAGAAAGCCGCGGAACGGCAAAAAAGGAAGCTCATACCAATCAGATTGAAGTAGAGATGTATTATAAGATCAAAATAAACTCGGTAGAGATGTAAAGCTTCCAAATACAGCCATCACTAGTCATAATCTGGCACTATACATTAGAGGGCACAATTTGTATAAATGGATACCCAGCCGAGGTGCTATTTGATATGGCATCAATTGGCTACAACATAATTAGTACCCCTTTTATTACTACCTATGCAATATCCTCAGACCCTCTCCCTAAATCAAGCATAGTCTATATGGCCATAAAGAGTTCCTGTTTCTCTAGTAACAAGAAATGCAGTCTTACAGTTGGAATTTGGAAAAAGGAATAGCCCAACCAAAGGATACTGGTTGGAAACCTCACTAAATATAACGCTCTCATTGGAATGACTTTCCTGAAAAGGCCTAATGCCTACATTAAGTGTAGGGAAATGGCAGTGGCTTTGCCTGATGAGAAACTACCTGTATTATACTGAGCAATAAGTGGAGAGATCCAAGCCACTATGTTGGACGCCACCCCAGCCACACTACTGGAACAATATAGGTATATATTGTCAAAAAAAGTCTCCAAAACCCTACTGCATATACAAAAAACAAATCACTGTATTTAGTTAAAGTATCCAACTGACCAAAGAAACCAAGCAACATACTGGATCCCTGAAGCATACAAAGAGAAACTAAGTGACTAAATAAAGAAGAAATTAGGTACTGGATTCTTTGTATGACAGGAAGTACTAGGAGTGGCACTAATATTTGTACTAGCAAAGTCTGAAATAACAAGATAGTCATGGATAGCCTGTCCATCCTCAACCAACAACAGATACCCTACCGTATTGGAAGAGCAAAATGCGGAAGCAAGATTGACGTAAGCAATACTTATTCCCAAATATGGGCACACTGGGAGAGGGTCTATTGCAACCCATTCAAGACCTTCTTTGGAGGATTTGTGAGGAAGGTAATACTGTGCGAAAACATGAATGTACCACCAACCTTTATATGAGTAAGGGAAGAGTTACTGAGTGAATTCCAATGCCATTTCTTATAGGCATACATTAACAATATTCTCATATTGTCAAAGATGTTTAAAGAACCGGAGAAGCATAGCTGGCAGGTATGCCAGTGACTTCTGGAGATAAGGTTTTATGCATGCAAGAAAAAATCAATACTATTTGAAGACAAGCTGGAAGTACTTAAACATATAGTGGACAAAGATGGGATCTATGTCTCACCACAGAAAATATCATCCATTGCATTGTGGAGTACATCAGGAAATAAAAAGTAATTATATCAATTCCTTGGAATGGTGAACTATGTGGTCCAATTTGTCATGTACTATGCTGCTCTGACTATACTGTTAACAGACCAGATAGGAAATGGAATATTTGTATGGACCCACACATACCGGATGGTGTTTAACCTGATCAGGAGTCAGATCCACACATATTAGTCCATGCAACCTGTACAGACAACAAGTAAGGAACTGATCTGTCTAGTAATGGATAACTCAGATTTGGGAATCAGAGTCTGCATAGAATAAGAACCAATCTATAAGGCAGCTTGACCAGCGGTCCTGCATAGTAGACAGTTCACCAATGCATAAACAAATTACAGAACTACAGACAAAGAGGCTTTAGCAATGGTAGAAGCACGAAACTGGATCTTCAACATACTAAGGAGGAATACCTTTACAATAGTTACTGACTATCAACCATTGACACACCTATGAACCTCGTACAACCTAACCAGAAAATGGGTCAGGTCCCTTAATGTACTAGGAAATGATGAGACTAAGATGTTCTCTCCCCCTGGAAGCAAAAACTGTTTAGCTAATGCCCTGTCTCAGGTCTGTGAAGGAAACTCACATGAAAATCTAGGCTATGTTAAGGACGATAGAAATGCAGCCGATGACATCTCAGATAACACTGTAGATGAATAGGAATTAAACACAGTAGAACCTGAGCACACCTTTTCCACTGGTTGGTCTCTATTCTTATATACAATATATCTCAGCGAAGTACCTATGATGTCTAAGAGCCCCTACTCAATCGTTATAGAAAATGATTGGGGCAATCCATACACATTGTAAAGCACTGCATCAGAACAACTCCATCGCAGGAAATTACACTACTCGCAGAGCTGAGGAAATCATTGCCTTTACTACGACACTGGAATTAAGTGTACAAACAACCGCTCTACACCTTGGAGTCAACCAATAGTAAAGACTCCAAGTCATTAGTCCAGACCCCCAAGTACCATACCAGATCCCAGCCCTGTTGAGTGTCCAGATATCTAGGACCAAGAATGGCAGCGGGGAATTGGTGGCAGACCAGGCAGTATAGAAGAAGGGCCCTCTACTCAAAGTCACCGTGTGCTATATTCTTTCGCTGTGCCAGTGCTACTTAATCCTAAAGGACAAGAATCCAGGGTGCCTGACATTTCACTACCAATTAAGCGAGAAGTTCCATAGAACAGCTACAGATATAAAACAATATTTCTCTGTCATCCCGCTGCGATTAGATAAGTACCACTAAGAGCATGTGAATATTTTAGCAAATGAGGAAGCAGAGGACCCACCTGGGGCAACCCAAGTAAGCGAGGTTGAAGATAAATGAGATATTAGACAAATGGCAAATGAAATGATAGGAATCTTTCCGTACATATATAGTCTAAGCATACGATAAAGAACCTATATGGAAAAACATGAATGGGGAAAGGGGCTGTGGCGGACATTTGTCTTTCTGCTTAGTGGTGAAAAGGGTATTATTCACTATAGCTGGGCATAGTGATGAATGCCTATATATGCTGTTGGGTCACTTGTTAGGAAATACTGCCTAGAGAGAGTTGGTCAGTATCAAAGTATACAACAAAGCCCACCACTGTGTAGGATGGAGTCTAGGCTATGCGATGGAATACTGATTATGCCCAGAAATGCAAAAGGATTTCAGAGTATGCGGTACCCAATGTCACATCTGTCAAACCAACGAACAAGTTACTAAGTTACTGGTAGAAAGAGTCCCGAGGATTGCTCTCTTTTTGCAACTATTCAAGACAATTACCTCTAACTTGAGAGAACTCTTCAGGAAGTGGTAGTGATATGATACATCCTAGGTGGCTATGGGAACAGCGGCACCCCTAGGAAGATGGATCCCAAGGTTGTACCCACACTGAACAACTTCAAACTTATCAACAAGAGTTCACACAAATGTAATAGTAAAGTAAATAGTAAAACTTAATATTGTTAAGCCCGACACTTTACTCAATTAAGATCTCAGAAGGATTGATTATTGGAGTAGGAGAGTTCTTGCATAGACTTTGAAGTAGTTTTATCTTATACCAGAAGCCCCCCTATCGGTTTACTCCAACTATTTGAGCACACCCTTCTCTGCCAAGTGTGGTCCAACACGTCTCCTGGCATACCCTTCAGGCATGCATGTGTCAATACACTCTGGTCGGTGTTCACCTGATACAGTTATCATTTCTGCAGTGCATCTCCATTTTGCCCACAGGGGTGAAAGCTTCTACACATCAGTGTCTGGCCAGTGGCTAACAGTCAAGACAACTGATGAAGTGGACTATCTATGACACCCATCCCATGTGCATTGGTCTCTACATGACCCCAAAAGCGACCATGAGCGGTTTCTCAATCTACTATTAATGGCTTGCAGACTTCCAGTATCTTCCACAGGATACGGTTGTCCTGTAGCGCTCCAATAGGCGCTACCTATGACCACTATCTCAGATCCACCTTACCTGTAGTAGGAATCATACTTTTAGTGTCTCTACACTTTACTTACAGAGCCTATGGTATTGGGGACATGTTTAGACTTAATAGGTGTAAAACTCTCCCCATCCGCCAGGCACCACCTGGACCTATCTTCATGACCCCCTGGGTCAACTCCCGTTAAGTTAGTTAGTGTTGGTCTATTTTACTCCAATCAACCTGAAGGGGGTACTGCACCTTCCACCCTATGCGCCCTTATATATCCTGCGAATCGCTTGCAGTCAACTGGATGGTAGGGAGGTATATAGGGTCGCAACCTAGGGTGCAACGACCCCCTTTTACCAGCCTGCGCACAACTAGAGAACTATTTCTGTATGACATCTGGGCCTCAAGACGGGACTAGAGGGGCATGATAGGAACAATGTCTCCAATTTACAGCTTCTTGGAGCTGTGTAGCTCGTCCAATAGCATCTCCCAGACCTCAGCTTCCAGTGTTATGCATGGCTTTGAGTGCCAAACATTCCCATCATTTCTGTGAAACTCCTGCCAGGACTTTGTGTAGAAAGGTGGAGTAACTCAGGACTATAGGGAGGGTAATCCGAGCCCTGTGGCAGGGTGACCAGATGCGGAGAGTAGGGTAACCATGTCTAGTGCATAGGGTTACTTTGTCCTGTTATCCTATCTATTCCGTCACTGGTGATAGACTCCTTTTACCTTTCTGCAATTACCAGGCCTAGCAGAGTAACTGCCTCTTGGGAGGTGTCTAAGTATGCTAGCATCGCTCCTGAGTGTAGCCAAGTACCTAAGTACCTTATCAACCATTTCTGTTCTTGTTGGAGCCTGGGTCATCAGGTCTTTCTGGGTCAAGTACTTACTTGCCCACCGGTTCCTACCCGTCCCCCTCATGGCTGTTGGTATGGATGTATGTTCATGCTGCTAGAGACCTTGTATGCTGGGTTGTTAGAGCCATGGACAGCTGTAATTGGGGCACCCCTGGCAAGATGGATCTCAAGGTTGCAACCGCACGGAACAACTTCACTTATCATCCACAGTTTAGACAATTGTGACAGTAAAGTAAAAGGCAAAACTTGATATTGTTAAGCCTGATGCTTTACTCAATTAAGGTCTCGAGAGCATTGATTGTTGGAGTAGGAGAGTTCTTGCATAGACTTTCAAGTAGTTTTGTCTTATACTGGAAACTCCCCTATCAGTTTACTCGAACTATTCGAGCACACCCTTCTCCACTAAACGTGGCCAGACATGTCTCCAGGCATACCTTTCAGGCATCCATATGTCAATACACTGTAGTTGGCATTCACCTTATCTGGTTATTGTTTCTGCGGCATATCTCCATTCTCCCCGCCTGAGTGAAAACCTCTTCACATCAGTACCTTGCTAGTGGCTAACAGTCGAGACACCTGATAGACTGGACTATGTATAACATATTTCCTATATGTATTGATCTCGGTATGACCCCAGCAGCCACCATGGGGATTTCACCTATCTACCATATACGACCTACTGACTTATAGTGTCTTCCTCTGGATATGCCGGGCATGTAGTGCTCCAATGGGCGCTACCCATAACCACTGTCTTGGTTCCACCTTACCCCCAGTAGGAATCATCCTTTTAGTGCCTCTGCACTTCCCTTATAGAGAGTATGGTGTTGGGGACACGTTCAGGCTTGACCAATGTCAAGGTCTCCCGGTCACCATGGGACCACCTGGGACTAACCTGCGGACCCCCCTGGTGAGCTCCTTTTAGCTATGCCAGTTTTGGTCCATTATACTTCGCACAACTTGGAGCGGGTACTCCACCTTCCAACTGGTGCCCGCCTATATATCCTGTGAACTGCTTATAGTCACCTGCATGGCAGTAACGCATATGGTGTTGCAACCAGGTCTACCAGGATTCCTATTTTCTAGACTGCGAACAACTGGACACTTATCTGCCCGTGACATCGGGGTCTCCAGGTGGGGTGGGAGGGGTATGATAGGAATAGTGTCTCCAATCTACAGCTTCTTCGGAGCTGCGTAGCTCACCCAATAGCATCTTCAGAAACCCCAGATTCCAGTATCATGACTGGCTTCACATGATAAACATTGCGGTCATTTTCTCTGCACTCTCTGAGTGACTTCTTACTGCCAGGTAGGGTAAGTCAGGTTCTCTGACAGGGTAACCTGAGTTCCAAGGCAGTGTAACTATGCTCTCTGAGTAGGGTAAGCTACTCAGGAGGTCAGGGTAACTTTACCCTGTTACCCTGTATATGCCTATGGTGGAGATAAACTTCTCTCCCTCTTGGCAAACCAGTTATCAAGCCAAGCAGAGTAACTTGTTCCTGGGCAATCCTTGAGCATGCTAACACCTCCCATGAGTATTTGCCTCACTGTTCATAATAGAACCCAGACCATCAGGCTTCACTCAGTCAAACCCTTGCTTGTGCTCCTATTCCTACCTGTCTCCCTCAGGGCCACCTCCATGCATGTAGGTTCAGTCTGTCATAGCCTATGTATACTGGGTCCTTACATCACTCCCCTTTTCCCTACAGTCTGTCCTGGACCGTTACTGTCACCTCTGATTTCTATGACTCGATTCCCCTAAGACCCTATAGTCCCTGTACTCCGATGGATATCTTTAGTGGAAATCCTGAATGGCTGGTAAGCCTGTCCCTTCCAGCATCTCAGAGGGCTCTCACAGGTTTTCCGCCACCCCGTTACCTTCTAATCAAACTAGGTAATAGACAAAGCATGATGAAAATGTCACCTTTGAGCCACCGTACGATTGACTGTTGACTACACCTTCCATCACGTAACTTGGCTCATTGACCTCAAGCTCTAGAGTAGGGGTATGCTGGACTCTACATGAACCTGGATCCTCGCAATATGGTTCCCACAACGTGACCTTGAAAACCAGGTAGATGCTCCATATGGTGAGTAATTGGAGCTTATTTGCTCAAGTACCCACCTGACATTCTACCATGAAGGGACCTAACATCCAGTGGTTCAGCTTCTCCATCAGGCGCTTGGTGCGGATGTTCTTGCAGTCCAACATCATCTGGTCTGCTTTCTTGGCCTGCCTAGAGGCCACATCCTCCCAAGTACTCCAGTCTGGCAAGGTCAAGCTCTTCTGGTGCTGCAATTTCTATTCCGTTTTCTGTGCCTGTTGAAATGTTTCTCAAATCCCGTACTGGGTTCCTTCCCATTTCCTAACCAATAGCTCACAGCTGGGGTGTATACCTTGGTTATTGGACAGTATGCGCAACCAGTTGGTCAGTGGATTAAACCCGTCGCTGATCTCCAACAGGGACATTGTGGTAGATTCCGATGTTGAGGTATTGCATACATACTTTGCAAGCAGTAGTAGCGAAACCCATCATCCTGTTGGCAGGAACAGTGGCTACATAAGTACAGCCCCCGTATCTGATTACCCCTCTCGGTTTGCCTGTTGGTTACCAGGTGGAATGCAGTCAAAACACTTACTTTCACTTGCATCAAGTACATCACACTCATCTAGAACAAGGTTGTGAATGGTCTATCCCAGTCCGAGATGATTAACTCTCGGAGTCCATGAGGCAATCAAACTTCCTGCAGGAATATCAAGGCATGCTCCTTGATCAGTACCTCCATGGTCATGGGTAGGAAATGTGCCATTTTCGAAACGTCCATGTTGCCTCAGATCTTGGTATACCCTGCTGAATCTGGCAGTGCCACAATAAAGGCAATTGAGATCGCTCTCCCAAGACACCTAGGAACACCAATAGGTTCCTACAGATCAAACCTCTTGTGCCTGATCGACTTGTTTCTTTGGCATGCGTCACGGGTTCACACATAGAGTGTGATATGCTCGTTCTTTTTCAGCCAATAGAAGTTAGCCCTAACCTTACCAATGGTCTTGTAAGTCCTCCAGTATCCCATGACACAGGAGTCATGTTCCACCTCCATGCTTGTCCACTTCAGATTCTGGCCCTCAGGGACATACCACCTGTCCTTGGATAGGAGTAGGCCCTCTTCCATCATAAAGTCTCAGTCAACCTCTTTGTTACCCGCAGTTGTTACCTGCAGGATTCTTAGGTATTGCTCGTTGTGTTTTATCACTACTCACAGTTGATCGCAAAAGGAACACTGTAGCCAAAAGCCTTACCACACTTGCCATACCTGTGGTCCCATGATGTCCAGTTCCTTGCTCACAACCCTGTACCCAGGGTGAAAAAATGACTGTGGTGGCAAATCACTCCACCCTTGTGGGCAGTAGTCCCTACGCCAGGACAAAGCATCAGCCCACTCATTCAACCAGCCTTCTCGGTAAACCACCTTGAAGCCAAATGGTTGCCAGAACTCCGCCCTGTGGTGCTGCCTTCGGTTAAGGACCTTAGTACTATTAAAGTACTACAAACTCTTATGATCCATATAGATCACCACTTGGTCTATTACTGAGTGTAGAAGATGATCCTATTCCTTCCATGCTGCTACGATAGCAGTTATCCCCTTGCCATAGCATCATACTTAATCTCCACTGGTTGAAATTTCCAGCTATAATAGGCCACTAGATGCGACCTCTCGGCCTCACCGAGCTGGGAGAGGACAGCTTCCAACACACAGGCACTAGCGTCACTTTCCAGCCTGGTTGACCATTCAGGGTCAAAATGTGCTAGAATAGGTTTGCACTTAAATGCTTCCATCAAATAATTGAAGGCCTGCTCGCAAGCAGGTGTCTACTCCTATTGGACATCCTTCTTCATCAGGTCCGTCAGCGGGTTCGCTATCTTGCTCTAACCATCCATGAACTGACGACTACAGTTGGTAAAGTCCATAAAGCTTTGAATAGTGACGACACATATCGGGTCTGCCCAAGTCCTTATTTTTTGCACCTTCTCTGACAGAATAGAGATCCCCATGTCAGGGATCTTGTATCTGCAGAATTCAACTTCCCGATACTGGAAACTAGACTGCTTTATACTTACAGAAAGTCTTGCTTTCCGCAATTCTTCCATCACACACCTCACAAGTGCCACATGTTCCTCCATGGTCTCAACGTAAATCAAAATATCATTCATGTATGCAATGACCCCTTCATCCACGAGGTTGCGAAAGACCTCATTTACAATGCTCAGGGAAGTTGCTGTGGTATTACATGACCCAAATGGCATGCCTGTATATTCGTACAATGCGTATCTACACCCGAAAGGAGTCTTCCACTTCTTATATTCTGCCATCCTCAGAAGGTAGTCCCCGGTTTTGAGGTCTAGCTTAGTGAACAAAGGGGCTTTTCCTAGTCTATCTTGGGGTTTGTTCATCAATGGCAGAGCATACTGAGTCTTAACTGCAATATTGTTTGGCCTTCAGTAGTCTATTATCAACTCTAATATGCCATCTGGCTTTCGGACAAAGAGGATAGGGGCTGCTGTAGGGAAACTTGATCGCCACAGCTTCCGAGTTGGGAGCATCTCATTGAGACATTGGTGGAGTGCCTTAAGCTCCTTTTCGGCTAGCGGATCAATCAGCCTGAATGCCAGTTGAGGTCCAGGCTGTAACTCAATTGGGTAGTCATATTTTGAGTGCACCAGTAGGGCCTCTATCCATTCTTGACTGTAGATGTCCCGATAGTCCTTGTACTATGGGAGTAGCTGGACCATAATGCCTGCACCTTCTTTATCTGAAAATTGTACAATCTCTAACAGGTACACATCACGTGTGTCTTAGGCTATTAACTCTTCCTTGCTCATGAATACTAACAGCCCCTACTGTGCTATGCAATTAGCCTTGCAGAAATCTGAGTGCCAGGTAAGTGATTCCGTTTTCCAGTCTATGCCAGGTTATGGTCCTTCAGCCATGATATAGGTAAGTACCCATCCAGCTTCATGTCGGGCATATCCACGACCTCAAATCATATCCCATTCTTGTGGTCACCTCTCCCTATATTCAAGGACTTGCTATCATGCAGACCTGACCCAGCAATGTGATTGCTGCCTGTATTGCTTATCAGCACATGTACCTTTCGCCGTACAAAAGGTGCCTGAGTCTGTTTGACCCATCGGCCACTAGGTACCAGCCCAGCAGCTCGACTATAAAGTAGCAGGAGCGCTTCTCTGCTTGCCTGTCTAGTTCTGATCTTCTAGTCAGGCTTTACTCATCAGTGAACAGACTTGATATGATGAGGCAAGTTGTTATGTTTCCGCCTTTTTGCTTGTCTTAGGGACTTAGTCATCTTGGGTTAATAATTTGGGTCTTTTGCCTTTCAACACAAGAGTGGCCACAACAGGTCTCCAAACGTTAAGGGGTTTGAGTTCGCTTTATCACAATTGCTAGACTGTTTCCTATCATCCCAGCATGATTTCGGATACTGAACCCTCCGCAGGTAAGATTGGAAACAATTCTGTTTCTTCAATCAAGTCCTGCCTGACCCAATTCCGCTTGTACTAAAGACAACAATTTGCTTTAGATGGGTAGAGGTCCACTGTCAGACTGTAATGGGGGCACCTCTAGGAAGATGGATCCCAAGGTTGCGACCGTACCCAACAACTTCAAACTTATCACCAAAAGTTCACACCAATATAAGAGTAAAGAAAAAGGTAAAACTTGATATCGTTAAGCCTAATGCTTCACTCAATTAAGGTCTTGAGAGGATTAATTGTTAGAGTAGGAGAGTTCTCGCATAGACTTTCAGTTAGTTTTATCTTATGCCAGAAACTCCCCCATCAGTTTATTCCAACCATTTGAGCATACCCTTCTCCGGTAAGGATGGTCCAACATGTCTCCTGGCACACCCTCCAGGCATGTATGTGTCAACACACTCTAGTCGGCGTTCACCTTATGTGGTTATCATTTCTGCGGTGCATTTCTATTTTGCCCGCAGGAGTAAAAACCTCTGTGCATCGGTGTCTTGCCAGTGGCTAACAGTCAAGACACCTCATGAACTAGACTATCTCTGACACCCTTCCCATATGCATTGATCTCTACTTGACTCCGGAGGCTACCGTGAGTGGTTTATCTATTTACTATTTCCAGGTCTCGGGCTTGCGGTGTCGTACACAGGACACGGTGGTCTGGGAGTGATCCAATGGGCGCTACCCATGACCACTACCTCAGATCTATCTTACCTGTGGTAGGAATCATGCTTTTAGTGTCTCTGCACTTCCCTTTCAGAGCCTATGACGTTGGGAGCACTTTCGGGCTTCGTAGGTATAAAACTCTCCCAGTCGCCCCGGCACCACCCGGGACTACCTTTGGGACCCTAACAGTTAACACCGGTTAACTCCGTCGGTTTTGGTCCATTTTACTCCGAACAACTTGGAGGAGGTACTCCACGTTTCACCCTATGCCCCGTTATATATGCTGTGAACAGCTTATGGTCGACCGGAGGGCAGCGACGTATACGGTGTTGCACGCATGTCTGCAAAGTTTCCTCTTTGCTAGACTGCACACAACTACCCAACCATTTTCCCATGACGTCCGCGCCTCAAGGCGGGGCCAGAGGGGTATGATAGGAATAATGTCTCCAATTTACAGCTTCCTCGAAGCTACGTAGCTCATCCAATAGCATCCCCGGAACCCCTGCATTCCAGTATCGTGCAAGGCTTCGCATGACAAACATGACAGTCAATTTCCCCGAACTCTTCGAGAGACTTAATATTGAAAGGAATGTTAACTCAGGACTTCGGGCAGGGTAACCCAAGCCCCAGGGTAGGGTAACCTTGTCCAGTGGACCAGATAACCTTTCCCTGTTACCCTGTCTATCCTGTTGCCGGCGATAGACATTTCTGACCTGTCTACAGTTACCCAGCCTAGCTGAGCAACTGCCCCTTCCGAAGTCCCTAAGTATACTGACACCACTCGCAGGTGTATCCAGGTACCCAAGTCCCTGACCAGGCAATTCTGTTCATTCTCGGAGCCCGGGCCATCGTGTCCCCCTAGGTCAAGTACTTACTTGCCTGCCAGTTGCTACCAGTTCACCTCCTGGCTACCTGTATGGGTATAGGTTCCGTCTGCCATAGCTCATGTATGTTGGGTCGTTACACAGACTGGTTCCAAGCAAAGCATCGTATTGCTTCTCCAATGTCGCGTGTCTACTCTAGCAAGACCCCGTCCTGCCACAGCCAGAAAAATGTCCTAAGACCCACCCATCCAGCTAAGGAAATCCTGAAAGAAATGTTTACAACCAGAACAAAGGAAATAACCACAAAGCCAACAAAGTAAGTATAAAACAGTCCACCGTACATGGCCTGCAACATCTATCTGCCCACACCGCCTGTGTGTATTCAGTACCATGCTCATCCATGCACTAGAAGTGTACTCACCCATCCCAGAACCTCTTCCTGAGTTCCTTTCCATCAATCCCTCATGGGTCTATGGATATGGGTCAGCAGGGTTATACCTCAAGCAGAATGTATCCTTAGTTATTCTGCGCCATCAGTATGAACCTCCATGGTCTGAGCTGGTACCAGTAGGACTTCAAGTAACTTCAATGCGGAAGCCCCAGGTGGCGCTTCGATATACTTTAGCTGCCAGTCCATACCCAAAAGCACGCTTAGCAGGGCCCAATGTCTTAACCCACGAGCCTTTTTGGCCAAACTAACGACTGGGGATGCTGCGGTACACTTTCTCCAGAAGTGACCAGGTTGTCCGTGCTTGGTACACTGGTTGTACTTTCTCCGACATTCGGTTAAAGTCGATAGTATTTTGTCATGCACCATTGTATACTCAGAGGTCACAGGCATTGCCTGTTTCCTGGCATTGAAATTAGTAGGTTTCGCAGACCTTTGGTTCCATCTGTCCAAACTTTTTGCCGTCTTGTTAAACCCTCCCGAAGTCGATGACCCATCTTTCTTGTTGTTGCTTGGCTGAGATGAGTGGACTTGGAAGAAAACGCGATTACTAAACTGGCTGTTGTCTTGTAGCGTAAGTCTGACCTTTGGAAGAAGATCAAGGTACTTGTTCAAGTCTGTTGGATGGGGCTCCTGAAGTGCACAGCCATTCTGAACCTCTTGGGTATTGCCTGACCCTACCTTTTCTGCTACCTGCACTGGATCTGTATAGTGGAGCTTATATATATAATCAACCTTCTTGTCCACGTACTTGTCAATGTGATATGCATTCATCACAAGATCTTGCCCATTGAGAAGGGATCGGTCTTGTTCTGCTTGTTCAATGCTCAAACTTTGTTCAAGCTGTTCTCAGAATCCTTTCCACGTTCACATCGCATTCGTGTGATTTACAGGAACACTAGTACACTTGGCTGGTTCCTGGTTAATGTGCCCATGCAACCTGAGGTAGCATGTGAAGACAGAGTCTGCTAGAAGGGGGATCACTAAGTTTACATTATCTATATCGGTTAACTTGCAATCCACAAAGTATTCAAACTTGATCTCAACCAAGATCAAGAAGCTTATGACTTCCATAACCTTACCTTTGAAGGGAGCGATACCACACAGCTTATCCACTTTCTTCCGCCAGTGCCACAGCACAGGCCTGGAAGTCCTACCGATACCCCACAGGGCTCTTGCCAGCCTCTTGGACCAGCGGTTGAAGGGTCGCTTCTTTTGGTTACTCCACTCATTCCGACAAACCCACTAGCAGCAGGTTAGGTCAGCTATAGAGTCGCCATCATCCCTGCTATCTCTGCTATCAGATTCAGATTCACCAGGATTACCTCCTGCCCCAGTGATGCCACCTCGCGGTTATTGATTCCCACCTGTACCACTGTAACGGGGGCACCCCTAGGAAGATGGATCCCAAGGTTGCGACCGCACCAAACAACTTCAAACTTATCGTCAAAAGTTCACACAGATGTAAGAGTAAAGTAGACGGTAAAACTTAATATCGTTAAGCCTGACGCTTCACTCAATTAAGGTCTCGAGAGGATTGATTGTTGGAGTAGGAGAGTTCTCGCATAGACTTTCAGGTAGTTTTATCTTATGCCAGAAACTCCCCCATCAGTTTACTCCAACTATTCGAGCACACCCTTCTCCGCTAAGGGCGGTCCGACACGTCTCCTGACACCCCCTTCGGGCATGTATGTGTCGACCCGCTCTAGTCGGCGTTCACCATATGTGCATATCGTTTCTGCGGCGCATTTCCATTCTGCCCGCCGGAGTGAAAACCTCTGCGCATCGGGGACTTGCCAGTGGCTAACTGTCAAGACCCCTTGCTGAACTAGACTATCTATGACACCCTTCCCATGCGCGTTGATTTCTTCTTGACGCCGGAAGCTACCGTGAGCGGTTTATCTATCTACTATTTACGAGTCTCGGGCTTCCGGTGTCTTCCGCAGGGTACGGTGGTCCAGGAGTGATCCAATGGGCGCTACCCATGACCACTACCTCGGATACACCTTACCTGCGGTAGGAATCATGCTTTTAGTGTCTCTGCACTTCCCTCTCAGAGCCTATGGCGTTGGGGACATCCTTGGGCGTGGTAGGTGCAAAACGTTCCCAGTCGTCCCGGCACCACCCGGGACTACCTTCGGGACCCCCACGGTTAACTCCCGTTAACTCCGTCAGTTTTGGTCCGTTTTACTCCGAACAACTTGGAGGAGGTACTCCACCTTCCACCCTATGCCCCCTTATATATCCTGCGAACAGCTTACGGTCGACCGGACGGCAGCAACGTATACGGTGTTGCAAGCAGGTCTCCAAAGATCCTCCTTTGCTAGACTGCACACAACTACGCAACCGTTTGCCCATGACGTCCGGGCCTCAAGGCGGGGCCGGAGGGGCATGATAGGAATAATGTCTTCAATTTACAGCTTCTCCGTAGCTGCGTAGCTCGCCCAATAGCATCTCCCGGAACCCCAGATTCCAGTATTATGCATGGCTTCGTGTGACAAACATTCCAGTCATTTTTCCCAAACTCCCCGAGGGACTTCGTATTGGCAGGTAGGGTAACTCAGGTCCTTGAACAGGGTAATCCAAGCCTCAAGGCAGGGTAACCCTGTTCTGTGGGTAGGGTAATCTTGTCCGGTGGACAAGTGGATTTTCTCCTGTTACCCTGTCTATCCCACTTCCGGGGATAGACACACTCGGCCTTTCTCTAGTTACCCAGCCTAGCTGTGTATTGGCCCTTCATAGGTCCCTAAGTACGCTGACACCAATCTTGGGCGTAGCCATGTACCTAAATACTTGTCCACTAAGTCTGCTCATCTCGGAGCCCGGGCCATCGGGTCTCCGTAGGTCAAGTACTCACTTGCCTGCCAGTTCCTACCAGTTCGCCTCCGGGCTACCTGTATGGGTGTAGGTTCCGGCTGCCATAGCTCACGTATGCTGGGTCGTTACAACCACCCACAGTACTTCACCCTTGAGCTTGCCCTGGTCGATCATACCCATTGAACCATTCCTCCTGTTCCCTTTGGCTACCCCTCGGGGGTGAATCAACTGCTGGAGGTATAGGTGTGGAGTGCTGGGAAGGTGGCTGCCCACTTCTGGACAGTGTCTGTGTTGGTACTGCGTGACTGGTTGGGAGAAATCCTCAGCGTTTGGCACTGGTGGGGCACCAGGTTGGAGGTCCTTGTAACAAGTATGGGTACTAGATTATTTTATCTTTGGTTTCACAGTATCATTTGATACTTGTATTGTTCCGTGTGATATCGGTTGATACACACAATGTGCTATATTTGGTTTCACAGTATCGGTCGATACTTGTATGGTTTCGTCTGCTATCAGTTGATACACACCAGGTTTTATGTTTGGTTTCACGGTATCGTTTGATACTTGTATTGTTTTGTGTGCTGTCGGTTGATACACATATAGTGTTGAAATATCGCTCATAATGGAGATTAGTGATATGTTGTATTTAAAGACCACTGATTTCCACAATGGAAACAGCAGACTTCGACAGATAGTATTCTTAATATACTTGGTTGAACGGTTACCTCTTTGATCTCCTATTACCCCCCGTTCGAAGACTCCTTTAGTTACCAGCGCTCGCTTCTCGTTGGTCAAGAAGCCATCTGCTTCTATCATACCGCTACGTGACTAGGGCCCGGCCCGGACACGTTACAGTCCTACACGCTTCCGTGACCTACCAGACCCACATGTCGGTCTGTCTTCTCTTTCCCTACCTGGCTGATGTACCACCAGTGCCCCAGGCTTCTTAGCACATCCCTATGTATGGCAAGATATCCACCCCATTGGTCTTTATATGTATTTGCAGCCCACAACGCAGTGAATCAGTTTCTCCATCCGGGTCACCAGTCGATGTGGTCATGGGTCCAGTAGGTGCACTGGGCTTGGTTGGGGCGGTAGCGATGACCTGGGCCCACAGAGGACCATTGGATGGGGTTTGCTGGACTGGGATAGGAGTACCTAGACAAGGGGGTCCAGGATTCAGATCCCCCCATGCTCTGGTCTGCCAATTTACCATATTACAAAATGATGGCGAACCTTATCTTAAAGGGAGTCCCAGTCAGCTGGCCATAAACATATCTAACCTGGGTGCCTGAACACTGTGCCAGGAGAGATGTCGGACCACCCTTATCGGAGAAGGGTACACTCGAATAGTGGGAGTAAACTGATGTGGCAGTTTCCAGTATAAGATGCAACCACTTGAAAGTCTATACGAGAACCCTTCTACTGCAACAATCAATCCTCTTGAGACCTTAATCAAGCGAAGCATCAGGCTTAACGATATTAAGTTTCACCTTTACTTTACTCTTACAATTGTGTGGACTTTTGGAGACAAGTTTGCAGTTGTTTGGTGTGGTTACAACCTTGCCATCGATCATTCTAGGTGTTCCCCCATTATATGCAGTAAGTACCTGAAGAGGATCCGGTCATCGTATTCAGCCTTGATGGCTAGGTATTGAAATTCCTTCCTAAAGTCTGTCACATACTTCATTCCTTATTGTAAAGTTTCCAACTTGTTTTGGGCTGACCTCTTTGCATCAACATCTCCCAATCATTCCCTAGGACCTTCTTGAATCTTTGCCACATTTCCTGTTCTCGTTCTTTTGATCCTTCAATATAAGGGGTTATCCGGTGGCCAGCAGTGTCGCAGAACAGAAACTTGGCATATCCTACCTTCGTGGTATCTCGATCATTCCCTGAGTCCTTGACCCTGAACTACTCTTTGGGCTGGTAGCGAAATTCTGGTAACTTCGTTCTTCCTCCTTTGAAAACGTCATGCTCCTTGGCTTTTGTAGTATTTCCCCTGCTGGGTTGCTCTTTCTGCACTGTCGCTAGTAGGGCCGTAAGCTATTCAGTTGGTATTCCCACTTAGTGAACTAAGGGATCAGCTGCTCCTGTTCCTGATATCCTTGTTTCGGTTTCCTCGTCAGATGACAAAGTTTCTTCTTGTTGTTGCTCGACTGGTGTGGCCAGGCGCGGAGGTTTGTTGGTTTCTTGCAAGCTTGCTACTCTCTCTAGCTCCTGTCCTAACCCTGGAGGTTTCACATAATCAGTGATCTCCTTGTCATTGTAATCCATTTTGCTGTTGTCATGGGGTTACCTACACTACCCTCCAGTCTTCTCGTATCGTTGGGCATATTTTGTTGTAATGCTATAAAATGTAACAAGTTCTACCAGTTAGCGCTTTCCTTGAAAGAGTGACAATACCTTAGTCTGGAGACTTGAGATTATACATCTTGCTTTCAGTCACATAGCGAAGGACTCAAGCCTCCTCACTAATAACCCCTTTACAAGAGTATGTGCGTAGCGGGGCCACATAGGCAAAGAAGAAAGTAATAAAGTTATAGGTAAGAAGATACAAAGATGATAGCCTGAAGAGCTCATCCTCCTGGGCCCTAGTGACCTCCTTTATACTTGCTCTTCACGCCAACGCTAACCCTATAACACTTGCCCCTGTGTCACCTACTATAGTCATGTGCGCTAAGTACGCCACATGCATGAGCGTCATGACTAGCTAACCGAGTCATGTGCGAAAGTCATTACAACATGTGACCTCGCAATTGCAAGTCATGCAAACACATTGTAAGAGGGGCACCACTAGGAGGATGGATCCCAAGGTTGCGACCACACCGAACACCTTCAGACTTATCGCCAAAAGTTCACACAGATGTAAGAATAAAGTAAATGGTAAAACTTAATATGGTTAAGCCTGACGCTTCACTCAATTAAGGTCTGGAGAGGGTTGAATGTTGGAGTAGGAGAGTTCTCGCATAGACATTGAGGCAGTTTTATCTTATGCAAGAAAATCCCCCTTTAGTTTACTCCAACCATTCGAGCACACCCTGCTCCGCTACGGGTGGTCCGCCATGTCTCCTGGCACACCCTTCGGGCATGCATGTGTTGACACCCTCTAGTGAGCGTTCACCTTATACGGTTATCATTTCTGCGGCGCATTGCCATTTTGCCTGCCATAGTGAAAGCTTCTGCACATCGGAGCCTTGCCAGTGGCTAACCGTCAAGATGCCGCATGAACTAGACCCTCTATGACACCCTTCCTGTGTGCATTGATCTCTACTTGGCCCTGAAAGCTACCGTGAGCAGTTTATCTATCTACTATTTACGGTTCACAGACTTCCGGTATCTTCCATGGGATACGGTGATCTGGGAGGGGTCCAATGGGCGCTACCTATGACCACTACCTCGGATCCACCTTACCTGTGGTAGGAATCATGCTTTTAGTGTCTCTGCACTTCTCGTTCAGAGCCTATAGCATTGGGGACTCTTTCGGGCTTGGTAGATGTAAAACTCTCCCAGCCACCCCGGTACCACCCGGGACTACCTTGGGGACCCCCATGGTTAACTCCCGTTAACTCCGTCAGTTTTGGTCCATTTTACTCCGAACAACTTAGAGGAGGTACACCACCTTTCACTCTATGCCCCCTCCCATACCCTATGAACCGCTTATGGTTGACCAGATGGCAGCGACGTATACGGTGCTGCAAGCAGGTCTGCAAAGATCCTTTGCTAGACTGCACACAACTACGCAACTGTTTGCCCATGATGTCCCGGCCTCCAGGCGGGGCCGGAGGGGTACGATAGGAATAATGTCACCAATTCACAGCTTCTTCGGAGCCGCGTAGCTCGCCCAATAGCATCTCCCGGAACCCCAAATTCCAGTATTATGCATGGCTCCCTGTGACAAACATTCCTGTCATTTTTCCCGAACTCCCTGAGAGACTTCTGGTTGAAAGGTAGGGTAACTCAGGACCTTGGGCAGGCCAACCCAAGCCCCATGGCAGGTTAACCTGATCCTGAGGGTGGAGTAACCTTGTCTGGTGGGCAAGATAACTTTTCCCTGTTACCCTGTCTATCCCATTGCCGGAGATAGACATTTCTGACCTTCCTCCAGTTACCCGGCCTAGCTGAGCAACCGCTCTCTTCAGACGTTTCTAAGTATGCTGACACCACTCCTGGGTGTGCCCAGGTACCTAAGTGTCTGGCCCACTCAGTCTGGCTGTCTTGGAGCCCAGGCCACCGGGTCCCTGTAGGTCAAGTATTAACTTGCCTGCTGGTTCCTACCAGTTCGCCTCCTGGCTACCTGTATGTGTGTACATTCCGGCTGCCATAGCTCATGTATGCTGGGTCGTTACATACCTTAACCGATTATAACACACCAACAACCCACAACTGTAAGTTATGCGAGACCCCATGACCATAATGTGAGTCATGGTACGAAAACCTTCCCAATATGCCTTCCTGGTAAGCTTTACCAGTTAGCCTTACTCCATCCTCCTAATATTCTGTCGTGAGTCTTCCATGACGTAAGAAACCTTCCACCTCCATCACTATTTGTGACAGTTGATTATTCTCCTTCCAAAGGCTCTTTCCCCCTTCAGTTGTAGCCTTCTTTTTTACATTCTAATATTCAGTTAGATTCCCCAGTATGGATAATATTCATCTATTGGATAATTTGCTGGTTACCAATACTTGAGCTTCTGGGAAACTAGAAATAAAAAACTGACTAAATCACGCTTTGGTATGGTTGGAGCAAAATATGAGAGAAAAGGTAAGTGTAGCAGCAGAGATGTTTAATGTAAAGGTGACAGCAATAAAGATGCACCAATTGTGTAAGTGCAACCAGCAGTGAAATTTACATGGAAGCTTTAACCAATATGAAGGTAATAATGTTAACTTGACACCAGCTCAAGAGAAGGCGGTTTATATGTTTTGTTATTAGCAATGAGAGATCGGACTAGCAGCAATACCATCTATCATTCTTCTCACAATTTGCAATCATCAACAGAAGGAAAATCTTAATCCACCCTCCTGAGATTGGTTTCAAAGATAGTTGACAAGAAATGCAAGCCGGCACACTATTAAGCGTAAGCCAATACCATAGGTCAGGATTACAACACATAAAGAGACAGACTTGCATGGATTTTTTAAGAACTATCAGCAGACATTATAAAAGTATAGAATTTGACAGGTAAAGCATATATATAATATGGATGAATCAGGAGTACAAATTGGGTGTCCAGTAGTAGAGATTGTAATTGTTCCTGTAGGGGTTAAGGAGTTATATACCTCAAGTCCTGAGAATCATCAATCACTTACTATTATAAAGGCAATTTGAACTGATGGACGTCCTCCACAGTCTCCAGTTATCATTTGCCCTGCGAAAAAGATTATAGAGAATTGGGTACATGATAGTTTAAAGGATGCAGAAGTGATTGTGGTATCTCCTACAGGATATACACATGACAAAATAGCACTCTCTTGGCTTGATCACTTTATCAAGCATGTCGAAGCAGGTCCTAATAGGCATTGGGAAATTCTCCTTCTCGATAGTCACTCTACCCATCTTCAAAATAACTTTATCATCAAATGCTAAGAGAACAATATCATCTCTTTTGCATATCTATTGCCTCTTACACATGTTCTTCAACCTCCTGATGTTGGTGTATTTGGTCCCTGGAAGCACTATTATAGGAAGCCAATTAATAACGCATTATACTCACTGGATATTAAATATACTATTTCCTCCATTGTTAGAGATTTGGGTGCTATCTGCAGTCACACCTTTTAGACCCACATAATCAAAAATGCATTACAGGAATCTGGAATGTATGTACTGTCTTATAAGATAGCCTTGAAGAAGATCCACTATTATAATCTAAAGTTCAGTACAGTTGCTGGAAACCGGAGAGATCTACCTGAAACTGGAGGTGATAAAGATAGAGAACTAGAACTTTCTACTTTACACAGAACTTATTTCAAAAGTCAAAAGGATATTCAAGAATGGATCAATAAAGGAGCTATATTTTATTCAAAATTTAAGAGTCGATTTATACAATCCACGGAAGGAACTAACACCCTTCTTGCTGCGGCACAGCTGGAGGAAGAGATGTATGGAAATTTGCGGAAAAGAAATCAGGGGGAGTCAGTTCATAAAAGTACCTCTCAAAGAGTTATTCAAAGAGGAGGAGTAATCACTATAGTGTCTGTTCGCCAAAGCATGTAAAGGGGGCACCGCTAGGAAGATGGATCCCAAGGTTGCGACCGTACCGAACAACTTCAAACTTATCGCCAAAGGTTCCCACAGATGTAGGAGTAAAGTAAACAGTAAAACTTAATATCCTTAAGCCTGATGGTTCACTGAATGAAGGTCTCGAGAGGATTGATTGTTGGAGTAAGAGAGTTCTTGCATAGACTTGTAGGTAGTTTTATCTCATACCAAAAACTCCACCATCAGTTTGCTCCAACTATGCGAGCACACCCTTCGGCACTAAGGGTGGTCCGACACGTCTCCTGGCACACCATTTGGGCATGGATGTGTGGACAAACTCTGGTCGGTGTTCACGCTATGCATTTATCGTTTCTGCAGTGCATTTCCATTTTGACCGCCGGAGTGAAAACGTCTTTGCACCGGTGTCTTGCAAGTGGCTAACAGTGCAGGCACCTGATGAGCTGGACTATATGTGAGACCCTTCGCATATGGACTGAACTCTACTTGGCTCCAGAAGCTACTATGAGGGGTTTATCTGTCTACTAATTAAGGTTCGCGGTGTGATAGGGGGACCCCTAGGAAGATGGATACCAAGGTTGCGACCGCACTGAACAACTTCAAACTTATCGCCAAAAGTTCACACAGATATAAGGGTAAAGAACGCGGTAAAACTTAATATCATTAAGCCTCACGCTTCATTCAATTAAGGTCTGGAGAGGATTTATTGTTGGGGTAGGAGAGTTCTGGCATAGACTTCCAGGTAGTTTTATCTCATACCAGAAACTTCCAAATCAGTTTACTGCAACTATTTGACCTCACCCTTCTCCGCCAAGGGTGGTCCGACACATCTCCTGGCCGACCCTTTGGGCATGCATATGTCGACACACTCACGTCAGGGTTCACCTTATGCGGTTATCGTTTCTGTGGTGCATTTCCATTTTGCCCATGGGAGTGAAAACCTCTCCGCATCAGTGTCTTGCTAGTGGCTAACAGTCAAGACACCTGATGAACTGGACTATCTATGACACCCTTCCCATATGCATGGATCTCTACTTGACCCCTGAAGCTACTGTGAGTAGTTTATCTATCTACTGTTTACAAGTCGCGGGCTTCCTTTGTCTGCCGCAGGATATGGTGCTCCAGGAGTGATCCAATAGGCCCTACCCATGACGACTACCTCGGATCCACCTTAGCTGTGGTAGGAATCACACTTTCTGTGTCACTGCACTTCCCTTTCAGAGCCTATGGCGTTGGGGACCCTTTCAGGCTTGGTAGGTGTAAAATTCTCCCAGCCGCCCTGGTGCCACATGGGTCTACCTTCTGGACCCCCATGGTGAACACCCGTTAACTCCGTCGGTTTTGCTCCGTGTTACTCCGAACAACTTGAAGGAGGTATTTCACCTTCGATCCTATGCCCCCTAATATATCGCGTGAATTGCTTATCGTCGACCTGACGGCAGTGATGTATACGGTATTGCAAGCAAGTCTCCTAAGATTCCACTTTGCTAGACTGCACACAACTACGTAACCGCTTGCCCATGACCTCTGGGCCTCAACGCGGGGCCTCAGGGGAATGATAGGAATGTCTCCAATTTACAGCTTGTTCGAAGCTGCATAGCTCGCCCAATAGCATCTCCCTGAACCCCAGATTCCAGTATTATGTATGGCTTAACATGACAAACATTGCGCTGATTTTTCCCGAACTCCACGAGGGACTTGGTACTGAAAGGTAGGGTAACTCAGGACCTTGGGCAGGGTAACCCAAGCCCCATGGCAGGGCAACCTGATCCTGAGGGTAGGGTAACCTTGTCCTGCGGATAAGATAACTTTTCCCAGTTACTTTGTCTATGCCATTGCCGGAGATAGACACTTCTCACCTTTCTCCAGTTACCCGGCTTAGCAGAGTAACTACCTCTTCCGAGGTCCCTACGTACGCTGACACCCCTTGTCGGTGTACCCAGGTACCTCAGTACCTGGCCAGCTAATCCTTTTCATCCCGGAACCTAGGCCATCAGGTCGCTGTAGGTCCAGTACTTACTTGCCTGCCGGTTCCCACCTGCTTGCCTCCGGGCTGCCTGTATGGGTGTAGGGTCCGGCTGCCATAGCTCATGTATGCTGGGTTATTATATCGCTCCGCTCTTTTCTCCGGTCTATCCGGGACTGTTACCGTCCTCTCTTATTTCCCCCACTCAATCCCCACAAGACCCTATGGTCCCTGGGCTTCCAGGGATATCTTTGGTGGAAATCCAAAATGGCCTGTAAGCCTGTCCCTTCTAGTATCTCATAGGGCTCCCATGAATTCTCCCCAGCTCCGTAGCCTTCCCAGGAAACCAGGTACTGGACAACGCGTGACAGGAACTTGGCCTTGGCTCCACTATACCATCGACCATCCATGACAGCTTCAATAATGTAGCTTGGCTCCTTGTCCACAAGTCCTGTGGTAGGGACTTCCTTGATCCTACCTAATCCCAGATCCTCGTGATATGGTTCAAGCAACGTGACATTGAAAACCGGGTGGATGCACTATTGGGTGGGCAGTTGGAAGTTGTAGGCTCAGTTACCCACCCCACGTTTGACCACACAAGGTCCAAACATCTGCCGTTCCCACTCCTCTATGGGATGCCTCGTGTGGATATTCTTTCGGTTTAACCTCACCCAGTCCACATTCTTCACCCGCCTAGCGGCCACCTCCTCCAAGGTAACACAGTCCGGAGACTGGAACCTTTTCTGGTCATCCCATTTCCATTGACTTTCCTGTGCCCATTGAATCGTTTCTTGAATCTCTTGCCAGGTTCCTTGCCATTCCTTAACCAAGAGCTTCCTGGTAGCGTCTATTCCTTGGTTATCAGACACAAGAACCAACTAGTTCATCTGCGGGTTAAACCCTTGGTGAATCTCAAATGGTGACGACCTGGTGGATTGTGATATCCAGGTGTTGTACACATACTCCACAAGGGGTTGTAGTGAAGCCCAATCACCCTGTTGGTAGGAACAGTAACTACGCAAGTACTGCTCGAGTGTCTGATTAACTCTCTCGGTTTGCCCATCAGTGTCAGGGTGGAATGCAGTCGAAACATTTAGTTTCACTTGCAACAAGTTCATTAGACTCATCCGGAACTTGGATGTGAATCGGCTATCGCAATCGGAGATGATTGACTCTGGGAGTCCATGCAGGCACCAAACTTACTTCAGGAATATCAAGGCAAGCTTCTTGATTAGTACCTCAGTGGTCAAGGGCATGAAATTGTTACAGTATCCTACCCTTGTACTTATGCGGGACAGGTAACGACAGCTTCTCGTTAAGCGTCCAAACTACTCTGCGGTATGTGGTAGAGCTCCTCGAGTCTCTAGGCCCTATCTTAGTATTCCCACTGAGAATCGGTTTCTCACCAGCGCTGAAGTATCCCTCTTTGTTCTATTAACCGGATCCACGTAGCGGATGGGTTCTTGACTCTATAGTTGATCGGCCTAGCGGATAGTGTTGGAGCGTAAAGGTTTTTATATTGTAAAGATCGTAAAGTAGTAGATAGCAAATAATAGTAGATGGTTGCGTGAAGAGCTAACCAACCTGTGAAAACCCAGCCTTTATATAGGCCTCTTCCTGCAACCCTAACCCAGCCCTGATCCTCCAGCGAGGTCAGGTGCGAAATCCATCACGTGAGTCTACCGAGTCATGTGCACCAACATCAAACATCCCATGACCTCTAACTGGCGTCACGTGTGCAAACATAAATCAATCGCAATATAAATAAACCAACCACATGACCTACTAACGAGGTCACATGCGAAACATAAGCGAGTCTGTCTTGCCGGTAAGCCTTACCGGCCTGCCTAGACTCTTCCCATAACGTCAACTTCACGTCATGTGCGAAATGCAATCAACCTAAACGAGCCCCATGATCTGCTAACGAGGTCATGGGCATGAAAGCATAACTTACCTATATGACGTCTAACCGACGTCATATGTGAAACCGTTCCCCTGCTGCCGTCACCTGGCGAGCGCTCCTCTGGCCAGATCATGACAGAAATGTGCCATTTTCGAGAATCTGTCCTCTATGACCCAGATCTTGGTATACCCTTCAGACTCTGGCAGCGCTACAATGAAGTCCTTTGAAATGGCTGTCCACGGCCGCATAGGAATATCAATAAGTTCTGGCAGACCAAATGTCTTGTGCCTGATGGACTTATTTCTTTGGCACGCATTACATGTTCGCATGTCGTCGGTGATATACTCATCCATCTTGGGCCAATAGAAGTTAGCCCTCACCCTGCCAATGGTCTTGTAAGTCCCAAAGTGTCCCCCAATTTGGGACTCATGTTCTGCCTCCATGATTGTCTGCTTGTGATTCTGGCCCTTGGGAACATACCACGTGTTCTTCTACAGGAGTAAACCCTTTCCCGTCATGAAGTGTCGGTCGACCTCTTTGTCACCGGCAGTCCTTCCTTTTAGGATGCTTAAGTATTCCTGGTCTTGTTTTATCGCTACCCGCAGTTGATCCAAAAAGGAAGACTGGATCTGAAATCCTTGGTACACCTGCAACACCTGTGGTCGCAAGGTGTCCTGCTCCTAGCTCCCAACCCACCGTCCGGGGTGAAAAACTGACTGAGGTGGAAAATCACTCCCCCCTTCAGGGTGGTAGTCCCTACACCACGACAAAGCATCTGCCTTCTCATTCAACCGCTCTTCTCGGTAAACAACCTGGAAGTTAAATGGTTGCAGGATCTTAGCCCAGTGGTACTGCCATCAGTTGAGGACCTTGGTACTATTAAAGTACTCCAAATTCTTATGACCTGTATAGATCGTCAACTAGTCCGTTACCAAGCATAGCAAATGATCCCATTCCTTGAATGCCACTGCAATGGCAGTCATTTCCTTGTCATGGATATCATAATTAATCTCCATTAGGTGAAACCTCCTACTATGATAGGCCACTGGAGGCCTTCTCTCATCTTCACAGAACTGGGAGAGAACGGCTCCTAATACAAAGTCAGTAGCATCGGTTTCCAGCCGGGTTGACCGTTCAGAGTCGAAATGTGGTAGGACAGGTTTCGACATGCGCGCCTCCTTCAAATAGTTGAAGGCCTGCTCACACGCTGGTGTCCATTCCCATCGGATATCCTTCTGTGTCAAGTCTGTCAGAGGTTTCACTATCTTGCGGAAACCTTCTCTAAACCACCGATAGAAGTTGACAAAGCCCATAATGTATCATGTTCGGGCTGGGCCCTAGTCACATAGTGGTACGATAGGAGCAGATGGCTTCTTGATCAACAAGAATCGAGCACTGCTTACTAAAGGAGTCTTCGAACAGGGTGTAATAGGAGATCGAAGAAGTAACCGTTCAACCAAGTATATTAAGAATACTGTCTGTCGAAGTCTGCTGTTTCCACTGCTGGAATCAGCAGTCTTTAAATACCACATATCGCTCATCTCCGGTATGAGCGATTTTCTAAAACATTTTGTGTATCAACTGATAGCACATGAGACAATACAAGTATCAACCGATACTGTAAAATCAACCATACAACAATGTCTGTATCAAGCGATAGCAGACGAAACAATACGAGTATCAAACGATACTGTGAAACCAAACATGAAACGATGTGTGTATCAACTGATAGCACACGAAACAATACAAGTATCAAATGATACTGTGAAACTAAACCTAAAACGATCTGTGTATCAACCGATAGCACACGAAACACTACACGTATCAAACGATACTGTGAAACCAAACATAAAACAACCTAGTACCCGTACCGTTTATACTCCCAAAATAAAATAACAATTTCACCAAATAAAATAACCTAATGAAATCTTAATGGTTGGTAAACCCGTTATTCTCCTGAAACTCCCCATAGGACCCATCCTCATCGTTATTGCTATCCTGCAACAATCTCCTGTCATCCTGCAACACCCATTCCACACCCTGCAACCACCTTTCCAAACACCCCTAACATGGCGCTCTGCGCACAAAGCAACCTGACTCCCAGTAGTGTGGTAGGTCCATGGAGCTTCGTACTATCCGCTCCTCCGATTCCTGCGTTTCGACATGGATTCACCCGCAATCCTCGCAGTGGTCGATATAGAATATCATCCAGTATGCACTTAGTGGGATGATTGCTCGGTATAGTAGGTACCCCAAAATGAGGTCTCGTCCTTTTATGCTGACTTCTTCGCAGTTCGACATTTTGTTTCTTTCGTGTGAGGATAAGGTGGCTTTGTAAAAGGTTAAAAGTTTGTAAGAGGGTGAAGGTTTTTTCTTTGGTTTGGAGGTCTGGTAGTAAGGTCCATTTTCTTCGGAGGGGTTAGAGGGATGGTGGGTGGTATTTATGCTTTGGTGGTAACCTCACTTACATGTCGGCCTCATTTACATGTCGGCCTCATTTACGTGTCGGCCTCACTTACGTGTCGGCCTCACCTACGTGTCGGCCTCGCTTAGGTGTCGGCCTCGCTTAGGTCTTCAGGGGAAGGAGGGCGATACTCAATTTCGGTTTCTTCCATCTTCATGCAACTATTACATTTTTCTATGCCTAGGTAGCATCCGCTTCCAAAGCTGAATATGTCAGCCATTGTTTCACCCCACATCCGTCCCGTTGACTCAGTTGTTATGTCTAGGCATTTCTTGCAAATATCTATGAATAGTGGGTGTGTAAGGTATCGTCTAGGGATAATATCACAGTCCACCAACAGTCTCCTTAGCTGATGGCGCAGTCTCCAGGTTACTTGCTCATAGTTTGACATCGCAAGGCTGTTGGATACTGTGTTTTTTCTTTCGCTATTGCCAGTACTCGGTTTTGGCCAGTCGTTCTAGGTACGCCGCTTCGTCTTCCATGATCTTATTTTCATCTTCACTGCTTTCAAAGTGACTGTCAAAGTGGGCTGACCAAAATCCATCCTGTATTCCTTGGTCCGTGTCCGGGCGCAGGTGTTGGATTACTGGTAGGGTTGGGCTCCATGCCACCCTCACATGGTTTATCATAGGGGGTAACTCCTCCTCTGGTTTGTTGTCTTCCCACCATTGATTAACCAATTCCATCGCATTTTGCAATCCCTCAAGTGGCTCCCAGCTATTTTCTGTTTCCAGGTACCCCACCCATTTCACTAGGAATTGGTCACTGTCATACCATCTTCTATAGTCGCGTATTACTTCTACTTCCCATTCCGGCTCCTCGTTAACCACGATCAGGGGTAGTTTCATGTGTCTCCTTCCAGAGAAGGAGATATCGTCGTTTGGGAGGTATCTGTTGACGGTAGATGTGTGGAATGTTGCTTCTCGGTTTCTGTACATTCTGCCATCCATTTCCACCGTGTAATGTTGTGTATTCTCATAGTATCCGATTATCTTGAATAGTCCACACCACTGCGGTTGCAACTTCCTGCTGCATCCCAACTCCATTGTGAACAACCTTCCGTATACCAGCAATGGATTATCTTTTCCAATCAGTGTATGCTGTCTGCGCCGTTTGGCTGCCGTTCTCGTCCTTCTAAATCGTGCCAATTTGATAGCATTAAATGCCGTGTTCCGGATTGCTTGATGTCTGTTTAACAATTCATCGGCAGCTGGTACTGCCAAGTTCTTGAAGTTCGCTAGAGGAAGTCGCGGGTAGTTTTTTCCAAAAACTGTTTTATAAGGTGACATATCCAGGGTTTCCAACCAACCTGCATTCAGGTATGTTGTCATCTCTGGCATAGCATCGAACCAGTTGTTTTGCCTTGCGTTGACTAGATTTCGAAGAGCCGTTTTTCATTCTCGACTCTTCCTTAGGACTTGTCCATTCGTTTCATGGTGGCCTGATGCCGCTTCGATGTGCTCGATTCCTAATAATCAACACTGCTGGCTCCACACATGTGACTCAAATCATGGGTCTGCGTCGCTTACCAGAGATGTTGGGTAACCATTGGGAGTAAATACTCTGTTGTGCAGTAGTTCCCGGGTTGTTACTGCCGTTACTTGCTTGGTTGTAGGTATGAGCCACGTGAATCCTGAAAACCTATCCATCGTAACTAGGATTGTGTCATATCCTTATGAATTGTGAAAGAGCCCTGCAAAGTCAATGGCTATTGACTCGAAAATTTCCACTGGTAGGACAATTGTCTGTGCCTTTCCTTCTTGTAACTTTGTGGGTCCTTTATTTATCTGGCATGTGTGGCATTGGGCCACATACGCTCTGAAGTCTTTTCGCATTTCAAGCCAAAATAGGTACTCGGTAGCGTACCTTAAGTTCTGTTCAGCACTATGGTGGCCTTTGTTGTGGATTTCGCTAATGACATACTTCCTAAACGTTGTATTCCCATATGCGGGGCCCATTGGGATATACAGGCGGTCCTCCCTGTATCTGGTTTTTGCATACAGCATTCCGTTTGCAACCTGGTAGGAGGACAAGTCTCCTGTGGAGTCCATACTTTCATTGACTTTTTTCCAAATTGATTCTCTCCGCTATGCTGCAACCATATTTGCTCAGAGCATTCCGATCATTTCCTTGATTGTTTGTAAAGTATCGCGTTCTTCTTCTATCTCCCTTTCTCTCGTTGTCTCAGGTAGGTCCTCCTCCTCCTTGTCTTTCAAAACATCATATTGCCCGCGCCAATATTCAGTCATCATCGGGGGCGTCACTGAGACTATTGTCTCATTGCTAAGGCTTTCTAGCCGTTTTGCTCATCTAATTGGTGGCGGGCTATCTGGTCCTGGTATTCGAAAAGCTGCTATTGTCCCATTTGTAAGATTCTCTATTGGTTCAGGTTCTGGCATTTGGAATACTGGGGCTTCTGCGTTCAGAATTGCCGGGATGGTGTAGAACCTGGGGACTGCTTGGATGAGGGTGGACAGCCCTTCCCGCGCGCTACTTGGTCTACTGCCAACAGTTTGTTGCCACTCCCAGTCATCGATTGGAGGAGACACCAGAGAGCTTGGGTCGATTTCTGTACTTGGAGGGCTTGGTCCTTCACTAGGCGGGTAAGGTGACGGGTTCTTCCACCGTCTAGGGTGATTGTTTGTGAATTTGATCACGGTTTGATGATATGGACAATGGTTCACACAGCAGTGCGAGTAGTAAAGTTTGCTAGGTTGGAGATCCTCGGGTGGTGTGCCCTGGAGAGTGCACTTGTCACCCCAATCATTTCCCACAGTGATCGAGCGGAGGCTCTCTGGAGGCACAGGGGTCTCATCGGGGTACTCAGTATAGGAGTAACGAGGGGTGGTAGGGGAGAATTGTTGCTTGGGCTCCATTGTATTTGATTCTTGCTCATAAACTGTGTTATCTGAGATGTCATCTCCTTCCTTGGTGAAGTCGTGGACATAGAGTGGGTTCAAGTCTAATCGGCCCTCGTATATCCAAGAAAGGGCGTCAGCTAAATAGTTTGTGCCTCCTAGCGCATAGACTATCTTTGCATCGTACTTTCCTAAGGCACTGAGCTATTGTACTTGCTCTCCACTTGGATTCTTCGCAGTGCGTAGATGAGTCAAGGGTTGGTGGTCTGTTACTGTCATGAAGGTGTTTCCTATTAGGACATTGTGGAACCGGTTAAGCGCTCCCACTATTGCTAAGGCCTCTTTATCGGTAGTTCCATAATTCATCTGTACCTTGGTGAACTTCCTGCTGTGTAACGAGGCCGGTCGAGCCATCTTGTATATGGGTCCCTGTCCCTCCCAGGCTCCTATTCCTAACTCTCAGGCGTCCGGAATTAGCCAAATTGGTTCCTCCCTTCGTATGTCTATTGGGCGCATGACTTTGTGATTGGTGAGGCACTTTTTTACCATCTCGAATGCGGTCCGATGGGTGGTTGTCCATACGAATTCCGTATTTCCTGTCAGATCTGTTAGCGGTGCTGTCAAGATAGCATGGTGTGGGAGGAATTGAGAGGCATAGTTCACTATTCCTAGAAAGTGTTGCAATTCCTTTTTGTTACAAGGTGTCTCCCAACCTGCAATGCTTGATATTTTCTGGAGAGAGGCATGGATCCCCTCGTTCCCACTACGTGTCATAGTACTTCCAGCTTATCTGCGAATAGTACTGATTTTTTCTTGCTTGCATACAGCGTTGCCTTTCTGAGTCGATCACATACCTGGCATATGTGTCTTTCGTGATCCTCTGATGTATCTGAGGATATGAGAATATCATCAATGTATACCCATACAAAATGATGTAGAAATTCGCTTAGGAGGCCTTCCATTATCCATATGAAGGTTGTAGGTGCATTCATGTCTCCTTGCAGCCTTGCTTTGCTGACAAATGCTCCAAAGGGGGTCTTAAATAAATTGAACTTAACACTGTCCTTGTCCACTCGTGTTTGGAATTATGCGTCACTTAGGTCAATCCTACTCCTGAATTTCGCTTGTCCTATCCGGTTCGGGATGTACTGTTGGTTTGGAATTGATGGACTATCCATGATCGTGTTGTCGTTTCTGATTTTCAGGTCTACCAGGAGTCGGGTTCTTCTACCTGACCTGGGTTGTACAAACATAGATGCCGCTCCGGGAACTTCCTGTCGCACAATAACTCCAGCCTGTAATTTCTCGTTTATCCAGTTCATGAGTTTCTCCTTATATGCTTCTGGGTTCTGGTATGTTGGTTGGTTTCGTAGGTCAGTTGAATCTTTTAGCCGAATGTGATAGTTAATCTTACGCATAGGGGTAGTGTTTCAGGGACCTTGTCCGGGAATACATCCTTGTATTCTTCCAACAATGTTGCTGTGGTGGTGTCTGACACAGCAGCTCGGAATTCCCCGCTTGTTGGTTTACATAGTACATGCAGTTTGTTATCAGGAAACTCCACTGCTGTATCCCCACACCTGATAATTGTATTATGTCTTCTTAGAAATTGCATTCCTATGAGGGCGTTGTATTTCGTGAGATTCCCGACCAACATCTCCTGATTTGTCTATCTCTTTTTCCCGATTCCCACTGTCCGCCCACACCTTTTATGGCTTGAGCATGCGGGCGCCATTCATAGCCCTATTGACTGTTGTCGGTTGGAGTAGAGGTCCCGTAAAGATGCCATGGGTAGAGATAAAGGTGGCGCTAATTTTGTCGCAGCCGATTGTGCCCGTGTCGAATAGTACCTTCGCTGGGTGGCCTTCTATGTAGATCGTTCCTTCTAGTGCATCAAGGGCTCGTATTGCTAGTGCCGGTTGGGTTCGGAGGCTTTCCTATTCCAATGAATTAATTTCTCCCTCATCGTATTCGCTTGCTTCCATATGGTTCGTCCTAGCCTCCCGCTTACCTGCCTTTCCTTTTGCTTTTTTGATATAGCGGTCCTTTGCTTAGTGCCCCTTACTTCCGCATTCGAAACACGTGACTCCATCATGTCTCTTTTGCCTCTTATCATTCTTATTTTTCGATTACTTCCGGTTTCGCTATTCCTTTCTTGTATGGTCACGTGAAGATGGCCCCTTACTGCCATGCTACTGTGGTATGTGCGTTTGGTAAACTCCTGTTTCATACAGGATAGCATCCTTGCGTTTGGCTTGTTTGACTATTTTGTCAGAGGAATCTCACTCCCCTTCTATCGGTTCTACCTCCTGGCATAGCCTGGGGTGCATTGCTTCATACAGTCTTTGTCAAAGCGTGTACTGGGATACCGTCCCGGTAGGCAATCAGCCATGACACATTAGTAGATCCGTCGCAACTAAGGTTATTCTCTCTGTTTTGCCATTTCGTACTGGCTGGATATCCTTGCACCTTTTATATAGCTCTTCCTTGTTTCCCGAGACTTGGAATCTTTCTTTTAAGTATCTTATCACAGTTGTTCCTCAGATATTTCCCCTACTCTCATAGTGGTTCATTGCTTGGTGGTATGCTTCTTCTGCCTTTCCGGTACAGAAACTTCCAAAGTACGCTCCACTTCCTTCCCTGGTTTTTTCTACTCCGTGCAGGGCAAGATATTGAGAAGTGGTTGTTACCCATCGATCGAACGCTTCAGGTTTCAGATCTTCCTTTTCCCCTGAAAAGGAGGGTGCTAGCAGGAGTTTGATTTTTGGTCCTATTCACCTGGCCCAGTGGCTGGGCGGCGCGGTGGATTCTCCTTCGGACATTCTGCATTCGGATTCTTTGTCGCTGCTGTCATTGTCTGACGAGCTTTCCGGAGAGTCACAGGGGGACTCGCCAGGTGGTTCCTTTACTACGCAGCAGTCTGATGTGTCTCAGTCACTTTCTCCCCTCTTAGGTGTGCCGCTGGGTAGGCTATCCTCCTTTGACGGTGGTGCTGGTGCCTTTCCTTTGCTGGGGCTTGGGGGAAATAGCCCAGGAAGGCTGGTTGCTACCTTTGCTAATCTGTCAGTCGATTCGCTAAGGGTCCACTTGGCAAAGTCTCGCGCCAGTTGCCTTTCTGCTTCGTCAATTGAGAAGTTACTATTTGGCTCTTGTGGTTTCTTTGGTTGCCTTCATGTGGTAAGGCCTTCTCGTGGGACCTACTACCCACTTTGCGTCTCCAGTGACTCAATGGTGTCGTGATGGCAGAGCCGAACCTTCCCTGGTTCTGCCGCTCCCCGATGCTAGCTTCGCTATTTGACTTTCATAGGTTGATTAGGCCTGGTCCCTGCAGGTTTCTTAACCACTTGGTGAGGTTAAAAAAATGTAACGTGTTCGGGCCGGACCCTAGTCAGGTAGTGGAATGATAGGAGCAGATGGCTTCTGGATTGACAAGAAGCACGCATTGCTTACTAAAGAAGTCTGCGAACAGGTTGTAATAGGAGATCAAAGAAGTAACGGTTCAACCAAGTATATTAAGAATACTGTCAGTCGAAGTCTGCGGTTTCCACTGCGGGAATCAGCGCTCTTTAAATACCGCATATCGCTTATCTCCAGTATGAGCGATATTCCAAAACGTTGTGTGTATCAACTGATAGCAACAGAACACTACCAGTATCAGCCAATACTATAAAATCAACCACAAAACAATGTGTGTATCAAGTGATGGCACACGAAACAATACCAGTATCAAACGATACTGTGAAACCAAACTTTAAATTATTTGTGTATCAATCGATAGCACACTAAATAATACTAGTATCAAACGATACTGTGCAACCAAGTATAAAACAACCTGGTACCCGTACCGGTTACACATAAAGCTTTGAACGTCGACGACGTATGTCGGAGGTGCCCAATCCCTGATTGTGTGCACCTTCTCTGACAACATAGAGATCCCCATATCGGAGATCTTGTATCCCCGGAATTTAACCTCCCATTAGTGGAAACTAGACTTCTTCATGCTTAGGCATAGTCTGACTTTCTGCAATTTCTCTGTCATGCGTCTTACTATCGCGACATGCTCTTCCATGGTTTCGGAGTCGATCAGGATGTCATCCATGTATGCAATTACTTCTTCGTCCATGAGATCCCGGAAGACCTTATTTATCATGCCCTGGAAAGTTGCCGGGGCGTTATATAACCCAAACGGCATGACCATGAATTCATACAGTCCATATCGGCACCGGAAGGCTGTCCCCTATTCCTCACCTTCTGCTATCCTCAGAAGGTGGTAGCCGTTCTTCAAGTGCAACTTGGGGAACACAACAGCTTTTCCTAACCTATCTTGTAGTTCTTTCATCAACTGTAGAGAATACTTACCCTTGACCCTGAATTTGTTCAGCCCTCAGTAATCTATTACCAGTCTTAATGTACTATCCGGTTTTGGCACGAAGAGGATAGGGGCTTCTGCCCAGGAACTGGATCTCCGAAGCTTTCCCGTTCCTAGCATTTCATTGAGATATCCACGGAGTAACTTTAGCTCCTTTTCCGATAACGGACAGATAGGCACAAATGCAGGTTTAGTCCAGGATTGTAACTCGATCATGTGGTCTTACTTCCAGTCCTCCAGCAGTGTCTCAATCTGTTCTTGACTGAAGATATCTCCATAGTCCTTATACTCGGCGAATAGCTTAACCGCAATGTCAGCACCTTCCTCATCAGAGAATTGCACAATTCCCAACAGGTACACACCACTAGGGTCTTCAGCTAATAACTCTTCATCGGTCTTGAACACTAACCGACTCTGCTCTGCTCGGCAGTTAGGCTTGCAGAAATCTGAGTGCCAGGTTAGTGATCTGGTCTTCCAATCTATGTTAGGGTTATAGTCCTTCAACCAAGACATAGGTAGGTACCTGTCCACGTTGGTGTCCGGCATGTCCACGACTTCACAATGCATCTCATTATGGTGCTCGCCTATTCTCATTTCCAATGATCTGATATAGTGCAGACCTGACCCAGGAATGTGATTACTGCTTGCATCGCTTATGGGCACCAGTACCTTTCGCCGTACACAAGGTGCCTGAGCCTGCTTAACCCATCGGCTGCTAACCACCAGCCCAGTAGCTTCACAACCGAGTAGCATGAGCGGTTCTGCGCTTCGCTGTCTATATCCAATTTTTCCAGCCTAACTTCACCCGCAGGTGGATAGACTTGGTATGACGAGGCAAGTTGTCATGCTTCTGCCTCTTCGCTTGTCTTAGGAACTTAGTCATCTTGGCTTACTAATGTTGATCTCTTGCCTTTCGACACAAGAGCGGCTACAATGGGTCGGTGGATGTTAAGCGATTGGGGTTCGTTTTATCAATAGCCAGGATGTTTACTATCACGCCAGTATGTTTTCAGGTACTAAACCCTGCTCAGATAAACTTGTAAATAACACTGTTTATTTGATCAAGTCCAGCCGGAACCAATTCCGCTTGTACTAAATATAACAATTTTCCCCGAGGTGGGTAGAGGTCCACTGTCCGACCAGTTGCAAGCGAAGCATCCTTGCTTCCCCAATGTCGAGCCTCTCCTCCAGCAAGACCTCACCCAGCCTCAACCAAAATAATGTCATGTGACTTGCCCATCCAGCTAAGGAAATCCTGAACGAGATATGTATAACCAGAACAAAGGAAATAACCAGAAACCCAACCAAGGAGAGATAGCCCAGTCCACCAAGTATGGCCCGTAACATCTACCTACCCACATCACCTGGGCGTAGTCAGTATCAGGGTTGTTCATACACTCAAGGGGTACTTACCCATCCCAGAAGTCACTTCCGGGATTCCTTTTCCTCCATCCTTCATGGGTCTATGGATACGGGTTAGTAGGATTATACCTTAAGCAGAATGTGTTCTTGCCTATTCTGAGCCATCCGTATCAACCTCCATAATCTGAGGTGATGCCTCTCGGACTTCAAGTATCTTCAACGAGGAGGCTGGAGGTGGCGCTGCGATGCGCTTTAGCCCCTTGTCCCTACCCGAGAGCTCACTTACTGGGGCTGACTGTTCCAACCCGCAAGCCTCTTTAGACGAGCCAATGACTCGGGACGGCATGCTACACTTCCTCCAGTAGTGACCAGTTTGTCCATACTTGGTGAACTGGTTGTGCTTTCTCCAATGTTCAGTCAAAGTAGCCGGGATTTCCTTATACGCTATTGCATACTCAGCAGTCTCCGGCTTTGCCCGTTTCCCAGTATTGAAATTAGTAGGTTTGGCAGGCCTCTGGTTCTATCTGCCCAAACCTTTTTCCTTCTTTTTAAACCATCTGGAAGTCGATAACCTATCATCCTTCTTATCTATTGACTGAGACCGTTGGACAGGGTGGATTACATGGTTACTGAACCGGGTGTTGTCTTCCAGCCGGTGTCTAACTTTATAAAGTAGATCAAGGTAGTTATTTAGGTCAGTGGGATGGGGCTCCTTGAGTGCCCATGCATTCCGAACCTCCTGGGTCATACCTGACCATACCTTATCTCATACCTACATGGGGTCTGTATAGCTAAGCTGATGCATGTAGTCAATTATCTTGTCCAGGTACTCACCAATGTGCTGTGGCCTCATTACCAGGTCTCGCCAATCGAGAAGGGATTGGTCTCATTCCACTTGGTCACTGCTGAAACTTTGTTCGAGCCGTTCTCAGAATACTTTCCATGTTCCCAACGCATTACTGTTGTTAACAGGAACTCTCGTATGCTTGGCTGCCTCCTTTGTAAGGTAGGAGTGCAGGGCGAGATACCATGTTCGGGCGGTATCTTGTAGAAGTGGGAGTACCAGGTTTACCAGGTCTACAGCGGTCAACCTGCATGCAGCAAAATACCCGTACTTAACCTCCACCAATGTCAGGAAGCTTGCAGGTTCGGTGACCTTTCCCTTGAACGCCAGAATACCACCTAGCTTTTCCGGCTCCTTCCGCCGCTATCTGGCAGATGGCCGTGAGGTCAGCCTGGTCCGGAATTCCCCCTGTAGCTTCTTAGCACGGCAGTTCCACCGTCCTTGCTTCTCGTCACTCCAGGCATCCTTCCGGGTGCCGAGGAAGGGGGTCAAGTCAGCCAGAGAATTGGCATCATCGTCATCCCAACCATCATGGTCACAGTCCCCTTGACCTCCTCCTGCTCTGGCTGTACCACCTACAGGTAGGATGTTTCCATCTCCACTACCACCAGCATTTCAGCCTGGGGTTTCCCGTGGTCTATCATACCTATCAAACCGTTCCTCCTCGCCATCCTGATTCCCCTCCTCTGGGTGGTCAGCCCCTGATGGTGCTGATGCCAGTGGTAGAACAGGGCATCGCCCACTCTCAGGAGTGGTGTTAGGAGCTACCTGAGTTATCTGCAGAAATGCCTGTAGCTCTAAACAGCTCAGGGGTTGCATTAGGGGGCCAACCTGCCTCCATGACCCACAATACCCACATGTTGGTCGTCCATCTCCTTCCTTTTGCCTTCTTCTATGCCTTACCCAGGTCCGTTGTTCCTTTCTGCACCCATAGGTGTGGTAATGTATGCACCCCATACGGGTCTCTTCCGGTTTGCAGGCCAACAGACAGAACTTGTCTTGGCTGTCTGACTCGCCGCTTGTAATAGTGGGGAGCACGCAGGGAAGAGTTGGTTTCGAGCGGGTAGAGGGAATCACAGGTCCCCAAGGAATGGAGTGAGCGGGTGTCCCTGGTCCGGGGATTGGAGTCCCCCGAGATAGAGCCATGGGTGCGCACTCTTCCTGGTACCTTACCTGTTCTAGAGGTCCAGGCGATGCCGCGTGCAGTGGCCAGAACCCTGGGGTAGCCTATACTGCTAGTGGGAAGGCTGTGGCAGGGAAGGTATCTGGAGCGGGCAACGAAACTGGCAGTGGTGTTGGTCTGGGGTCGGCGATAGGAGGTATGGGAGTTGCAACTGAAGGCATTGTGGGGGAAATGTTGGGAGCCAGGGTCAGACAAGGAGTGGGTCAGGTGTATCTGGTGCCGTGATGCCCTTTGGGTTCGACGTCCTTTTCTTAACACGACGTCCATCTGTTGGTCCAAGCAGCGCACTTGCCGAATGACTGCGTGCGATCATGGAGAGGATAGACCGAAAGCCCGTTTATACCCCTGTGAAGGATGGCGTATAGCTATAGCCTTCACCCTTGAGGCTTTCCAACATTCGTATACCCAGGGGCCTTAGGTAGGCCCTCCACAGTTCATCTCTGGCTCTCATGGCAAATTCCATTGCGAAGCTTTCAGGCTTGGTATGGATGAGTGGAAGTGGGGGCGCGGCCTCTATCAGCAGCACGTCATTCTCCACATCAATACTGTACCCTCTGGCAAAGGCCCCTTCCAACGCTGTCGTTTGATCCTTCAATGCCTTCTGGTCCTACAGCATGCACAGGTATGCCGACTGCGAAACTTTCATCTATTCCACTGCTGCAGTGGTAATGGGTTTCCGGAACACCTGCTGCTGCTGGTTGTTCCAGTTTCTCACTTCTCCCCGGGCTTCCACGAGGGACGTGGAGACCTCGCTGACAATGTAAGGTATAACAAACCCGCGCGAGAAATGGCTAAAGGGGACACCTCCCGGCAGGGGAGGGCCCATGTCATGGACAGGGGCGGAATCTTGAAAGAACGAAAGTGCCACCGCGTGAGGGTCTGTAATCATAAGATCAACACATCCATCAGGTAACTGAATGGGGGCAGCCGCCAAAAGAGACTGGTGGCTGTCCCATTCGATACTGGGAACATCAGCAAAAACTGGCGCCCGAAACGTGTTGGCGGTATTCCCGTCAAGATTAAGGTCTGAATCCGAATTGGATTCCATGCGAGTTCAAAGTTCGGTACTAGCCATGGCGCTTTCCATCCCGGGCTACTTGTTCTAGACATGGTTACCAGTATTCGCGCCAGGTCAGTGCCAAAAGTCGAAAACAATTAACCAGGGGAGGAGTTAAGCGAGGAGGTAACTTAACGATATAACCTGTAACGGGGGCACCCCTGGGAAAATGTATCCCAGGGTTGCGACCGCACGGAACAACTTCAAACTTATCGCCAAAAGTTGACACAGATGTAAGAGGAAAGAAAGTAGTAAAACTTAATATGGTTAGGCATGATGCTTCACTCTATCCAGGTCTCGAGAGGATTGATTGTTGGAGTAGGAGAGTTCTGCCATAGACTTTCCGGTAGTTTTATCTCACGCCAGAAACTCGGGCATGAGTTTACTCCAACTATTCGGGTACACCCTTCCCTGCTAAGGGTGGTCTGACATGTCTCCTGGCACACCCTTCGGGCATGCATGTGTCCACACACTGTAGTTGGCATTTATCTTATTCGGTTATTGTTTCTGCAGTGCATTTCCATTTTCCCCACCAGAGTGAAAACCTCTTTGCATCGGGGTCCTGCCAGTGGCTAACAGTCAAGATGCCTAATGAACTAGACTATCTATGGCGCCCTTCGCATATGCATGGATCTCTACTTGACCCCCGAAGCTACCATGAGCAGTTTATCTATCTACTATTTATGAGTTTTGGGCTTCTGGTTTCTTCCACAGGATACGGTGGTCCAGGAGTGATCCAATGGGCACTGCCCATGACCACTACCTTGGATCCACCTTACCAGTGGTGGGAATCATGCTTTTAGTGTCTCTGTACTTCCCTTTCTAAGCTTATAGTGTTGGGGACACTTTCGGGCCTGGTAGGCGTCAAACTCGCCCAGTCACCACAGCGCCACCCAGGACTACCTTTGGGACCCCCACGCTTAACGCCCGTTAACTCTGCCAGGTTTGGTCCGTTTTACCCTGACCAACTTGGAGGAGGTACTTCACCTTCCACCCTATGCCCCCTTGTATATCCTGAGAACAGTTTACAGTCGATTGGACAGCAGCGTGGTGTACAGTGTTGCAAGCAAGTCTGCAAAGATTCCACTTTGCTATACTGTACACAACTACCCAACCGTTTGCCCCTGACGTCCGGGCCTCAAGGCGGGACCCAAGGGGTATGATAGGAATAATATCTACAATTTACAGCTTCGTCGCAGGTGCGTAGCTCGCCCAACAACATCTCCCGGAACCCCAGATTCCAGTATCATGCATGGCTTCGCGTGACAAACCTTCCAGTCATTTTTCGCAAACTCCAAGAGAGACTTCATACTGAAAGGTAGGGTAACTCAGGACTTTGGGCAGGGTAACCCAAGCCCCCTGGTAGGGTAAACCGATCCTGAGGGTAGCATAACCTTGTCCGGCGGAGAAGATAACTTTTCCCTGTTACCCTGTCTATCCCATTGCCAGAGAAAGACACGTCTCACCATTATCCAGTTACCTGGCTTAGCGGAGTAACTGCCACTTCAGAGGTCCCTAAGTACACTGACACCTCTCCTGTGTGTACCCAGGTACCTGAGTACCTCGCCAGCTAATTCTGTTCATCCCGGAGCCTGGGCCATCAGGTCTCCGCAGGTCAAGTACTTACTTGCCACCCAGTTCCCACCAGTTTGCCTTTTGGCTATCTGTATAGGTGTAGGTTCCAGCTGCCATAGCCCATGTATGCTGGGTCGTTACATTCGGGCTTCCGCCGTCTTCCGCAGGATACGGTAGTCAAGGCATGATCCAAAGGGTGCTACCCATGATCACTACCTCAGATCTACCATACCTGTGGTAGGAATCATACTTTTAGTGTCTTTGCACTGCCCTCTCAGAGCCTATGGCGTTGTGGACACGTTCAGGCTTGGTAGGTGTAAAACTCTCCCGGTCACCGCGGCACCACCCATGACTACCTTCGGGACGCCCACGGTTAACACCCATTAAGTCTGTGTGCTCTTGTCCGTTTTACTCTATACAACTTGGAGGAGGTACTCCAGCTTTCACCCTATACCCCCTTATATATCCTGCGAACGTCGTACGGTCAACTGGACGGCAGCGACGTACCTGGTGTTGCAAGTGGGTCTGCAAAGATTCCACTTTGCCAGACCGTACACAACTACGCAACCATTTGCCCATGACGTCCGGGCCTCAGGGCGGGGTCTGAGGGGCATGATAGGAATAACGTCTCCAACTGTCTCCTTCATCGGAGCTGCGTAGCTCACCCAATAAGATATCCTGGAACCCGCAATTCCAGTATTATGCATGGTTTTGCGTGACACACATTCCAGTCATTTTTCCCAAACTCCACAAGGGTCTTCATATTGAACGGTAGGGTAACACAGGACTTTAAGCAGGGTAAGCCAAGCCCCATGGCAGGGTTACCTGGTCCTGAGGGTAGAGTAACCTTGTCTGGTTGTGAGGATGACTTCTTCCCATTACCCTGTCTATTCCGTTGGCGGAGACAGACACGACTGACCTTTCTCCAGTTACCCAGCCTAGCTGAGTAACCGCCCCTTCAGAGGTCCCTAAGTACGCTGACACCGTTCCTGAGAGTACCCAGGTACCTAAGTACCTGGCCAGCCAATTTTCTTCCATCACTGAGACCAGGCCATCCGGTCTCCATAGGTCAAGTACTTACTTACCTGGTGGTTCCTACCAGTTCGCCTCCTGGCTACCTGTATGGGTTTAGGTTCCGTCTGCCAGAGCTCATGTATGCTGGGTCGTTACATCACTCCCCTATTCTCTGTGGTCTGTCCCGGACCATTAGCGGCATCCCTTATTTCCACAACCCGATCCCCCCAAGGCCCTATCGTCCCTGACCTTGGATGGATATCTTTGGTGGAAATCCAGAATAGCCTGTAAGCCGGTGCCTTCTAGCATCTCGTATAGCTCCCATGAATTCTCCTGCGCCCCGCAGCCTTCCTGTTACACATAAGACGAAATGGCATGGCGCAATGGGCATGTCACGTGATTATTGGGAAAAGGTCACGTGTTCGATCCCAGGGTCGGCCAAAGTATTGGGAGAATAAGTTAATTTCTACCAATACGACGTCGGCACAAAACCCTCATTTACGCCACCACGGAAGGTCGCCGACTGAGGGGTTTTCCCTGAATCCTCAAGACATGACTCTCGGCTATCCTATCAAGGTCTAACGAACTAAATCAGTCCGTCAGTTGTGCAGATAAATGCATGCAAAGATCCCTCAGCTGCGCCAATGGATGGATGCCGACCGTGGGGAGGTCAGCTACTCCGATAGAAGTCCCGGGCTGCCATAAGGGCAGTATGACTAAATTTCAAGTCAATTGCTGAAGGAATGCAGACGAAAATCCTGATGAGGGAATAACGCCCAAGAGACGATCGTTCACCCACACCCCAAAGGCATGACAAGGTAGAGTCAAATGAGGGCCTGCCAGGTAAAGAGACCAACCCTGAGCGCAACGAGGCCTAACCGCCATTGGCGCGATAAGGTAGGAACATGCTTCCTGTAGGGTGACGCAGACGGATGGAATATCCACCTGCATTGATAAGTCTGTCGCCAGAGCTGATCACTCCGTATGCAGAGAAAGGACCAGTAACCGCTTGCCACAGTGAAGGGGTTCAAGTAACTATGATTTGCACTGATGCAGCGAGGAGAAGGGTGGGACACCCTCCCCACTATCTGAAGAAATCAAAGTCAAGCAGGGTAAAGGTTTTCAGGGTCTACGAAGTTTGCCCAGAGGGAAAGTGAGAGGACTAGGTAGGCCGCGAACACCCAGACACAGAATATAAATATCGAGGTGCCACCCACGCTTTGTAGATCATCAGCGACGGAGAAGAGATCTTAGCAATATATTCGTTCTACGATACAACCTACATTTCCTCTTGACATTTTAAGTGAGCCTTCCTAGAAATCACTTTGTCACGTATCGGGCCCTAGTACAGACTCGCTTGTTCTTAGAGTCAGCTACTGACTAACACTTCTCATGAAATTAGGTACTGGATGATGTGCGATGGAAACTTTGCCTTTGCTCCACCGTACTATCGACTGTCCACAATAGCCTCGATAACGTAACTTGGCTCATTGTTCACAAGTTCTGGGATAGGGACTTCCTTGCCCCTACCTGATGCTAGATACTCGCGATATGGTTCGAGCAATGTAACATTGAAACCCGGGTGGATACTCCATCTTGGTGGCAGTTGGAGTTCCTATCCTCGGTTACCCACTTGACGTCTGACTACAAAAGTGCCAAACATCCCGTGGTCCAGCTTCTTCATTGGACGTTTTGTGTGGATGGTCTTTCGGTTCAACATTACGCGGTCTGCTTTCTTTGCCCGCCCAGTGGCCACACCCTCCATGGTAACATAGTCCGGTGATGGCAGCCTCTTTTGGTCCTGCCATTTCCATTGCCTTTCCTGTGCCATATGAATTGTTCCTCAAATCTCTTGCCAGGTTACTTCTTATTCATTAACCAAGAGCTCACTACTAGGGTGTATTCCTTGATTATTGGACAAGACACCCGACCAGTTTGTCCGTGGGTTAAACCTATAATTGATCACCTGGGTGATAACCTGGTGGATTCCAGTGTCCTGGTGTTGTATGCATACTCCTCGAACAGAAGTAGCGAATCCCTGTGATCCTGTTGGTAGGAGCAGTAGCTATGCAAGTACTGCTCCAGTGTCTGATTATCCCTCTCAGTCTGCCCATCAGTCTCGCGGTGGAACGCAGTCGAAACGTTTAGTTTCACTTGCAACAAGTGCATCAGACTTATCCAGAACTTAGATGTGAATTGGCTCTCCCAGTCGGAGATGATTGGCCCAGGGAGTCCGTGAAGGGGCCAAACTTCCTTCAGGAACATCAGGGCAAGCTCCTTAATCGGTACCTCGGTGGTCAGGGGTATGAAGTGTGCCATCTTCCAAATTCTGTCCACAATGACCCAGATCTTGGTATACCCTTCTGACTCTAGCAGGGCTACACTGAAGTCCATAGTAATCACTGTCCAAGGCCGCATATGAACATCAATAGGTTCTAGCAGACATAACCTCTTGTGCCTGATGGACCTATTCCTTTGGCACACATCACATGTGTGTACATAGTCTGTGATGTGCTCATCCATCTTTGGCCAATAGAAGTTAGCCCTAACCCTCCCAATAGTCTCGTAAGGCCCAAAGTGTCTCACAATTCGGGGGTCATGTTCAGCCTCCATGATTGTCTGCTTCAGATTCTGGCCCTTGGGAACATCCCACCTGTTCTTGTACAGGTGTAAGCCCTTTTGCATTGAGAAGTGTCGGTCAACCTCTTTGTCACCGGCAGTCGCTACCTGCAGGATTCTTAAGTATTCCTGGTCTTCTTTTATCGTTATCTGCAGTTGATCCCAGAAGGAAGACTGGAGCTGAAATCCTTGGCATACCTGCAACACCTGTGGTCGCAAGATGTCCCGCTCCTAGCTCCCAATCCACTGTCCGTGGCGAAAAAACGACTGTGGCGGAAAATCATTTCCCCCTACTGGGCAGTCATCCCTACACCGTAAAAAGCATCTGCCTTCTCGTTCAACCGTCCTTCTTGGTAAACTAAGTTCCAGTTGAACGGTTGCAGGAACTCAGCCCCGCGGTGCTGCCTATGGTTGAGGACCTTGGTAGTATTAAAGCACTCCAAATTCTTATGATCTGTATAGATCACCAATTGGTTCATTACCGAGCATAGAAGATGATCCCATTGCTTGAATGCTGCCATGATGGCGGTCATTTCCTTGTCATGGACATCATAATTGATCTCCACTGGGTGAAACTTCGGACTATGGTAGGCCACTGGGTTCCATCTCGCAGCTTCTGAGAACTGGGAGAGAACGGCTCCTAATGCAAGGTGACCAGCATCAGTTTCCAGCCAGGTTGGCCATTCAGGATCAAAATGTGCTAGGTTGGGTTTGGACAGAAATGCCTCCTTCAAACAGTTGAAGGCCTGCGTACAAGCAGGGGTCCACTCTCATCGGACATCCTTCTTTGTCAAGTCCGTCAGAGGTTTCGCTACCTTGCTAAAACCTTCTCTGAACTGACGATAGAAGTTCGCAAAGCCCATAAAGCTTTGAATGTCGACGATGCATGTCGGAGGTGCCCAATCCCTGATTCTTTGCACCTTTACCAACGACATAGAGATCGCCATATCAGAGATCTTGCATCCGCGGAATTAGACTTGCCGTTGGTGGAAGCTGGACTTCTTCATGCTTACACATAGTCGGGCTTTCTGCAATTTCTCTATCATGCTTCTTACCATGGTAACATGCCCTTCTATGGTCTCAGAGTAAATCAGGTTGTCATCCATGTATGCGATAACCTCTTCTTCTATAAGGTCCCGGAAGACCTCCTTTATTATGCTCTGAAAATTTACGCGGGCATTGCATAATTCAAACGGCATAATGATGTATTTGTACAGTTCATCTCTGCCCCGGAAGGCCGTCTTCCATTCCTCACCTTCTGCCATCCTCAGAAGGTAGTAGCCGTTCTTTAAGTCCATCTTAGTGAACACAACAGCCTTTCCTAACCTATCTCGCAGTTCATTCATCAACAGCAGAGGATACTTGCTCCTAACTGTGATTTTGTTCAGCCCCCGCTAGTCTATTACCAATCTTAATGTGCCATCTGGTTTTGGCGCGAAGAGGATAGTGGCTGCTGCTGAGGAACTGGATCGCTGTAGGTTTCCCATCTGCAGCATCTTATTGAGATATTCCCGGAGTGCCTCAAGCTCCTTTTCCGATAAGAGATAAATAGGCCCCAATGGAGGTTGAGTCCCCGGTTGCAATTAAATTGTATGGTCATACTTTGAATGCTCCGGTAGCGCCTCAATCCGTTCTTGACTGAAGATATCCCCATAGTCCTTATATCCGGGGAGTAACTTAACCGTAATGTCTGCACCTTCCCTATCAGAAAATTGTACAATTCCTATCAAGTACACATTACTTGGGTCTTTGGCTAGTAACTTTTCATCAGTCATGAACACTAACTGCCCCTGCTCTGCTAGGCAGTTGGCCTTGCAGAAATCTCCACGCCAGGTTAGTGATCCTATCTTCCAATCTATGTCGGGGTTACGGTCTTTTAACCAAGACATAGTTAGATACCCATCCACCTTGGTGTGGGGCATATCGGCGACTTCAAAGTGCATCTTATTAGGGTAGTCGCCTATTTTCATTTCCAATGATTTGGTATAGTGCAGACCTAACCCAGGAATGTGATTACGGCTTGCGTCGCTTATCGGCACATGTACCTTTTGCCGTACACAAGGTGCATGAGCCTGCTTAACCCATCGGCTACTAAGCACTGGCCCAGTAGCTCCACGATCGAGTAGCATGAGTGCTTCTGTGCTTACCTGTCTAGCTCCGATTTACCAGTCTAACTTTACCCACAGGTGGATAGACTTGGTATGATGAGGCAAGTTGTCACGCTTCTGCCTCTTCCCTTGTCTAAGGGATTTAGTCATATTAGCTTCCTAATCTTGATCTCTTGCCTTTCAACACAAGAGCGGCCACTAGAGGTCGGTAGACGTTAAGGGATTGGGTTCATTTTATCAATAGCTCGGGTGCTTCCTACCACGCCAGCATGATTTCGGGTACTAAACCCTCCTCAGATAAACTTGGAAATAACACTGTTTATTTGATCAAGTCCAGCCTGAACCAATTCCACTTGCAGTAAACATAACAATTTTCCCCATGGTGGGTAGAGGTCCACTGTCAGACCGGTTCCAAGTAAAGCATCCTTGCTTCCCCAATGTTAAGCGTCTCCTCTAGTAAGACCTCACCCAGCCTCAACTGAAATAATGTCCAATGACTTGCCCCTCTAGCTCAAAAATCCTGAAAGAAATACATATAACTGGAAGAAAGGAAATAACACGAACCCCAACCAAGGAAAGATAGCCCAGTCCACCACGCACTGCCCGCAACATCTATCTGCCCATACCACCCGGGTGGAGTCAGTATCAGGGTCGTTTATGCAGTAGAGGGGTTCTTGCCCATCCCAGAAAACATATCCAGGGTTTCCTTCAATCCAGCCCTCATGGGTTTATGGATATGAGTGAGTAAGGTTATACCTCAAATAGAATAGGTTCTTATCTATTCCGAGCCGTTAGTATCAACCTCCATAATCTGGGATGGTGCCTGTCGGACTTCACGTATCTTTGATCAGGAAGCTTGGGGTAGCACATCAATGCGCTTCAGCTGCTTCTCCATACCAGAGGGCTCGCTTACCGGGACCGGCCGTTTCTACCCATGAGCCTGTTTGGACGAACTAATGACCGGGGATGTTCTGGTACACTTTCTACAGAAGTGACCCATTTGTCCACACTTGGTGCACTGGTTGTGCTTTCTCCGACGTTCAGTCAAAGTCGACAGGATTTCCTCATACGCTACCACATACTCAGAAGTCGCTGGCTTTGCCTGTTTCCCTGCATTAAAGTTAGTAGGTTTGGCAGACCTCTGGTTCTGTCTGCCCTAACCTTTTTCTTTCTTTTTAAACCTTCCCGAAGTCGATAACCTATCATCCTTCTTATCCGTTGGCTGAGACTGTTGGACAGGTTAAATAACACTATTACTGAACACGGAGTTGTCTTCCAGCGTGTATCCAACTTTCCGCAGAAGATCAACGTAATCGTTCAAGTCAGTTGGGTGGGGCTCCTTAAGTGCCCATGCATTCCGAACCTCTGGAGTAATTCCCCACCTTACCTTATCTCGTACCCGCACTGGGTCTGTATAGCTAAGCTTGTACATGTAGTCAATTATCGTGTCCCGGTACTCATGAATGTGATATGGCTTCATCACTAGGTCTCGCCACTCGAGAAGAGATTGGTCTCGTTCCCCTTGGTCACCGCCGAAACTTCATTCATGCTGTTCCCGGAATGCTTTCCAGGTTCTCAACAGGTTACTGCTATTAACCGGAAGTCCGGTATGTTTAGCTACCTCCTTATTGATATGGGAGTGCAGCCCAAGATACCATGTTTGGGCAGTATCTTCCACCAGGGGGATCACCAGGTTTACCTTGGTCATATCGGTCAACCTGTACTCTGCAAAATACGCGAACTTAACCTCCACAAGCGTCAGAAAGCTGGCTAGTTCGGTGACCTTTCCCTTAAACGCCGGAATGCCCCTTGGCTTTTCCAGCTTCTTCCGCCGCTGTCTGGAGGATGGCCGCAAGGTCGATCTGCTCCGTAATTCCTGTGACTGCTTCTTAGCCCAGCTGTCCCACCGTCACTTCTTTTCATCCCCCCAGTCATCCTTGTGAGTGCCAAGAAAGCGAGTTAGATCAGGGAGAGAATCGGCATCATCATCCGAACGGTCATGGTCAGAGTCCCCCAGATCTCCTCCCGCTCCTGTTGTACCACCGCCAGGTGGCACATGTCCATCTCCACTACCCCCAACCTTTCCCCCTGGGGTTTCCCGTGATCTATCGTACCCATCAAATCCTTCCTCCTGGCCATCCTGATTCCCATCCTGGGGGGGGTTAGCCCCTGATGGTACTGATGCCGGTGGGGGAACAGGGCATTGCCCACCCTCAGAAGTTGGGTTTAGAGCCGCTTGAGTTATCCGCACAAATGCCTGAAGCTCCGGACAGCTCAGAGGTTGCATGGGAGCGCCAGTGTGCCTTCATGACCCATAATACCCACATGTTGGTTGTCCATCTCCTTCCTTCTGTCTTCTTCTATGCCTTACCGGGGTCCGGTGTTCCTTCCTACACCCAAATGGGTGGTAATAAATCCATCCCATACGGGTCTCTTCTGATTTGCAGACCGATAGACAGAACACCCCTTGGCTATCCGACTCGCCACTCATGATCGTGGGGAGCACGGAGAGAAGGGTTGGCTTTGCAGCAGCAGAGGGAATCACTGGTGCCCAGGAAAAAGAGCGGACAGGTGTCCCGGGTCTAGGAAATGGAGTTCCCGGTGATGAAGCCGTGGGTGCTCGCTCTGGCTGGTGCCGTACCTGTTCAAAAACTCCCGCTGACGCCGCCCTCAATGGTTGGAAGGATGTGGTAGGAGAGGGGTCAGGGACTGGCAATGGGATTGGCAGAGGTGTGGGTCTTGGGGCAAGGTTGGTAGGCATGGGAGTTGCAACTGAAGACGTTGCGGGAGAGATGATGGTAGCAGGTGTAACGTGTTCAGGCCAGGCCCTAGTCACGTAGCGGTACGATAGGAGCAGATGGCTTCGTGATCAACACGAAGCGAGCGCTGCTGGCTAAAGGAGGCTTCGAACGGGGTGTAATAGGAGATCAAAGAAGTAACCGTTCAACCAAGTATATTTAAGAATACTGTCTGTCGAAGTCTGCTGTTTCCATCGCGGGAATCACCGGTCTTTAAATACAGCATATCGCTTATCTCCAGTATGAGCGATATTGCAAAACACTGTGTGTATCAACCGATAGCACACGAAATATTACAAGTATCAAACGATACTGTGAAACCAAACATAAAACAATGTGTGTATCAAGCGATAGCACACGAAACACTACTAGTATCAATCTATACTGTGAAACCAAACATAAAACAATTTGTGTATCAAGCGATAGCACACGAAACATTACTAGTATCAATCTATACTGTGAAACCAAACATAAAACAATGTGTGTATCAAGCGATAGGACACGAAACACTACAAGTATCAAACGATACTGTGAAACCAAACATAAAATCCTTGTAACCCGTACCGGTTACAGCAGGTGTCAGGTGAGGAGTAGGGTCGGGGGTACCTGGTACCATGATACCCATCGGCTTTCACATCCTTTTCTTGACACGATGTCCCTCAGTCGGTCCAATCGCTGGACTTCCGGAATGACTGCGGGCGATTGAGGAGGGGACAGACAGCGAGCCTGTTGATGCTCTGGTGAACGACAAGGTATAGCTGTCCGCTTCGCCCTTGAGGCTTTCCAACATTTGTATACTGACGGGACTTAGGTACACCCTCCACTGTTGGTCTCTGGGTCCCATGGCCAATTCCATCCTGCTGTTTTCGGGCTTCTTACGGACGAGTGGAAGTGGAGGTGCGGCCTCTATCATCAGCACATCATTCTCAGCATCGATACTATACCCTCCTGCCAGGGCCCTCTCCAACGCTACCATATGATCCTTCAATGCCTTCTGGTCTTTTAACATTCCCAGGTATGCCTCCTGCTGCACTTTCATCCATTCCACCGCTGCTGTAGTAATCTGCTTGCGGAACACCTGCTGGTGCTGGTTGTTCCAGTTTCTCATTTCTCGCTTTGCTTCCTTGAGTGACTGGGATACCTTACGGAGGGTGTAAGGTTCGACGAACCTGTACGAGAAATGGCCAAATGGGACACCTCCCAGTGGTCGAGGGCTCGAGTTGTGGACAAGAGCAGAATCTGGAAAGAATAAAAGCGCCACAGTGCGCGGGTCTGTAATCATAAGATCAACACATTCATCGGATAACTGAATAGGTGCGGCCTGCAAAAGCAGCTGGTGGCCATCCAAGTCAATACTGCGAACATCCGCGCAAACCGACACGCGAAACATGTTGGCGGTGTTCTCGTCAAGGTCAAGGTCTGAATCCCAGTCGAATTGCATGCGGGTTCGAAGTTCAGTACTAGCCATTGCATTTTCCACCCTGGGCTACTTGTTCTAGCCAAGGTTACCAGTATTCAAGCAAGGTCAGTGCCAAAAGTCAGAAACAATTAATCAGGGAAAGAGTTAAGCAAGGAGGTTGCTTAATGATATAGTGTAACGGGGGCACCTCTAGGAAGATGGATCCCAAAGTTGCAACCACACTGAACAACTTCAAACTTATCGCCAAAAGTTCACACAAATGTAAGAGTAAAGAAAGCGGTAAAACTTAATATCATTAAGCCTCACACTTGACTCAATTAAGGTCTGGAGAGGATTGATTGTAGGAGTTGGAGAGTTCTCGCATAGACCTTCGGGTAGTTTTATCTCATGCCAGAAACTCCCCCTCAGTGTACTCCAACTATTCAAGCACACACTTGTCCACTGAGGGTGGTCCGACACGTCTCCTGGCACACCCTTTGGGCATGCATGTGTCGACACACTCTAGTCGGCGTCCACCCTATGCATTTATCGTTTCTGAGGTGCATTTCCATTTTGGCCACCAGAGTGAAAACCTCTTTGCATCGGTGTCTTGCCAGTGGCTACCAGTCAAGACACCTGATGAACTGGACTAGCTATGGCACCCTTCCCATATGCATTGATTTCTACTTGACTCCAGAAGCTACCATGAGCAGTTTATCTATCTACTAATTATGGTTCTCGGGCTTCCAGTATTTTCCACAGGATATGGTAGTCCAGGAGTGATCCAATGGGTGCTACCCATGACCACTACCTTGGATCTACCTTACCTGTGGCAGGAATCATGCTTTTAGTGTCTCTGCACTTCCCTTTCAGAGCCTATGGCGTTGGGGTCACTTCCAGGCTTGGTAGGTGTAAAACTCTCCCAGTCACCCCGGCACCACCCGGGACTACCTTCGGGACCTCCACAGTTAACACCTGTTAAGTCTGCCAGGTCTGGTCCATTTTACTCCTAACAACTTGGAGGAGGTACTCCACCTTCCGCCCTATGCCCCCTTTTATATTCTGCAAACAGCGTACGGTCGACCGGACGGCAGCAACACCTACAGTGTTGCCGGTGGATCTCCAACGATTTCACTTTTCTAGACAGTACACAACTACACAACCGTTTGCCCACGACATCCGGGCCTCAAGGTGGGGCCAGAGGGGTATGATAGGAATAATGTCTCCAACCTTCAGCTTCTTCGGAGTTGCGTAGCTTGCCCAAGAGCATCTCGCGGAACCCCAGATTCCAGTGTTATGCATGGCTTTGCGTGACGAACATTCCCGTCATTTTTTCCCAAACTCCCTGAGGGACTTCGTACTGAAATGTAGGGTAACTCAGGACCTTGGGCAGGGTAACTTGATCCTGTTAGAAGCGTAACCTTGTCTGGTTGACGAGATGACTTCTTCCTGTTACCCTGTCTATTCCGTTGCCAGAGATAGACATGTTTGACCTTTCTCCTATTACCTGGCCTAGCTAAGTAACTGCCCCTTCAGAGGTCCCTAAGTATGCTGACACTGTTCCTAGGTGTACCCAGGTACCTAAGTACCTGGCCTGCCAATTCTGTTCATTCCCGGAGCCCGTGCCATCGGGTCTCCGTAGGTCAAGTACTTACTTGCCTGCCGGTTCCTATCAGTTCTCCTCTTGGCTACCTGTATGAGTGTAGGTTCCGACTGCCGTAGCCCATTTATGCTAGGTCATTACACATGGCTGCTCTGAACCATAGTGGAATCCCTGCATACAAATTGGAGAAAGAACACAAAAAACAAGTTCAAAATATTACAATCCAAGGTGGAACAATTCCACTAGAGCTCTTTATTCCAATTCCTGATCCTGAAAAGAATCCTACCCCTGATGATCTTGAATCACTCCTGCCTCCTCCAGATTTGCTGCAAGCTCTCTATATACTTGAACAGCCATCTGCCAGTTCTGAGATCGCAACTGTAAGTACAGTTTGATTATTAAAAATAATATCTGCTATTTAACTACAAAAATTAATACTAATACCTAATAGGCTGAGAGCAACCACCCAGTACTACAAGATCTAGAAGGTCATAGTAGCAGTCAGGTGGTTGATAACGAATCTGATAGTAATTCTGATTCATCTACTATTTCACTAGATTCTATTATTGAAAATACAGATTTTATCAGTATTTATTAAAATTTTAAAATTTTGTATCATTCCCTATGCCAGTTGTATATAGTCATAAACTATCACCAGAAAAGAAAAATAAGTCACATCACACTTGCTTCCGCCGACTATGAGCAACAGCAAAATATGAGGGTAACTGGCTATTAAGAAGATTGAGATTGTATATACTGAATTTCTTTATTAAAATAATCTATAGTACTCTTTCAGTGACCTTATACTTAGTCACTAGAGACTATATTGTTTATATATCCCTATACCTATGCATTAGCCAAAAATTATTTTTCTCTCTATAGTTTCTCTATTCTCTCAAGTCGAGTTTCATGTAAGATTGAATCCTGTCAGCTGCCACAGGAATTTCACCAAGGCTATTCCTTATATTTAAAAACTCCTAAATCCCCATTCCTGTAAAATATCAAACAATTTTATAAACAATTCACTGACTTTTTCTGTATTGAAAGTCAAAGGTTATACTAACTTTGATATGAAAAAGGTTGCTGAATTTTCTACAAAAATTATCGAAAACTGGGAAAATATCCAATAATATATTCTTTATATACTATGCTTACATGTTTGGCAAAATACTTCCCACAGCTCATACAATTCAATATTGCATATAAAACTCAACTTGAGACAGTACAGGGAGCACAAAGGAATAAACCCCTCTTTGCTGATGTAGAAGAGAATAATCTCTATATCAATCTGAAATGAAATAGTACAAATTCCCTGGTACAGTATATTTTAGAAAGCTTAAAAAATAACTATGCACTTAACCAAGAATATGATATCACAAGTTGCTCAGTTGTAGATAGTAGCATACTGTAGGTCGGACTGACTTAGTGTGCCAGTACTAGTAAGTTCAACAAACTTGTTAATATTCAAGTTTCAAAAGCTAATATGACTAGCCGACAACCCCTAAGAAATGCTCTTCCCTCACTCGTGCGGGCCCAATTGCCGGAAAACCTTTTAACCGGATATCTTGGCCTATTGACAGAGGCTAGTAATAGCTCTGCGCCGAGGGGCGGTAGCTACAATAGTGCGCGATAGATTAACAACATTCTTATCCTTTCTTCACTAAATCCGTTCGTCAAGGCAGGACCGTTTCAGATAGTAAGACATCTTCAGCAAGGGAACTAACTATCATAGTTGAATCTCACGATCAAGTCCCATTATTCCTGGGTCAAGGTTAGCCCTTCCAGGGACTACGTGGGCCCCCAATCCAAAGATGTCACAGGTGTAGATGTTCAGGTATCCGTGGGCTGGGTTGCTGCCCTCCAGGGTTACAATGCCGAATTTCCTTATAATAACACCATTATCATATATTTTCTCCAGCTAGCCACTGCTCTTCGATACTCCACCTGCGAACCCTCCTATCAGTAACGCCACCCCCCCGCAAGTGGGTCTCTCGAAACTTGCCGTCACATATTTATCAAGGCTGACTATACCTCTCCAGGGGTCCCAAATACCATATTATCCGCCGCTATGATAGAATACTCGCTAGGGTAATTCTCTCCCCCTTTACAACAGACACCCAGACTGCCCCGGATTGCATTGCACCTTAGACAAGTCTTGAGAATTGGTCCCTATATGCCGCTTAGGCACTCAATTTCTCTTGATCCTGCGCAAACAAAAGGTTGAGATTCATATCACCCGTGAAGCCTGTTAGAGTACCTAATAGCTGAGATAAGCCCTTTTCAGACAGAGTTTAGCTAACAACTACTAACATAGGAGGGAGGAGAACGAACGGGGGGGGCTCAACGAACAATAGACTAAAGATCTCTTGGCAAATAGTGATATTGTTCTGGTCTGTCCGTTGAGCCCCCATGTCCGTTCTCCCCCCTTCCATGTTAACCACGTTATCGCCCAGCCCGAAAGAAAATTCTTAAAATTTGGGCACCCGAGCCGGCCATTGTCTTCCAGAAGATTATTGTTGATGTAGGTGGCGCTAAGCCCCCTATTTAGGGGGCACCTAAGACCACAAGGGTTTGATTCGAAAATTTATCATGGAAACAAAGGATCGTCCTTTTCATTTTTATCTACCTACACATGTACTATAGTGGCAACCTTCTTTATTAAACGCTTGCTTAAACTATGAAACAATGTTTTTAACCTCTACCAGTAGCCTGAAATGCAAATATAGCCTGTAACCTAGTGCAAATTGAGTTTTGAATATCGGAGTAAACGCGAAATGAAAAGTTGAAGTGGATAAGGGAATAAAATTCAAAAACTCAAGAAAGAAAGAAAGAAAAGGTGTGATATGTATGTGTGTTGAGAAGTGAGCTGGCTGGATGATAGAAATGACTTGCCGACTTAGATATAGCCTCGTTGCTCACGATCAAGAGATCGCGCACCGAGCTGTGGGAAGGGCGATAATGCCCCAGAAGGTTCAGTCGTTCTCACCCGCTTGGCGGAACGAAAGAAATCCTCTCCATACTTGTTCACGTCCTCTCCATTCGGCCTCTTCCGCTTTATAGGAACTCTCGTCAGAATCTGATGTCCTTTGGGATGCGTATCACTCGCTAGTAGTGTCCGCTCATCGCCACCACCAGGGCCAGCCCGAGAAGCCACTCCAACACCCCCAAGAGGCGGTGCCCCCCCACCCAGAGACTCAGAGTTCCGCTTCTGTTGGGGTCTATCAATTTTTCCATGAGTCGGCTTCTCCTGCTTAACTCTCCGCCCCTTTTGTGGCAGCGGTGATTCCGGATCCCTCAGATCCCTGACATTGGTGTCTAGCGAGAGCTTTACCATTGAACTAGAACGCGAGGTTTGTGCCACTGTTGGAGTAGCTTTTTCAATTGCGCAGAACAATCCCTCAACTCCCTTTGGCTGTTCGATCTTACGAGACATTCCCTCTCCACTGGGAGTCTCCAAATCCGGTTTCCGGGGGAGTTTCTCGACCCCTCCAGGAGTGGAATTCTCCTGCTGAACTCTCAACCTCTTTTGTAGCAGAGGCGATTCTGGATCTGTCAGATCCCTGACATTGGTGACAGGCGAGAGCTTTATCACCGAACTAGAACGCGAGGTTTGTGTTACAGTTGGAGTAGCTTTTTCAATTGCACGGAACAACCTTTCGAGCCGCTTTTGCTGTTCGATCCTACGAGACTCTTTTTCCTGACTAGGGGACTCCGAATTCGACGCCGGCTGGAGTTGGTGAACTTTCCCACAGGTGGAACTATCGAACCTGCCTTTCAACCTTTTTTGTGGCACCGGTGAGCCCTGGTTCTCCCGGTCCTCGACGTCAGCCATTGAAGAGAGCTTTCTCTTTGAACCGGGGGGTGGGGTTTGTGTTTGGATTGGTGTAGCTTTTGGCGTTTCTTGGGGCAACTGGGCGAGTGTGTTTCGCTCAATTCTTTGTGTATCAGGGGTGGGGGTAGGGGTAGGTAGTTGCCCGGAGAAAGGAACTTGGCAGTACTTCGAGAAAATAGCCAAAGGATTCTTAAGACAGGCGATAACAGATTCAACCACCCTCATAGGTGACTTCGGGAGTAGCTCTTGTCCGGCCTCCCGTCCATTAGAGGGAGTACTAGACGGCTGACCCGGGAAGGTAATTTGACGCAAGCCAGACGATTTAGCTCCTCCCGCTGACACCTTGGGCGGCTCTGGATCGAGATATCGACTTCTAGGAGGAGATGCAGAACCTGGGAGCGGAACTCGGCGCACTCTCCCTCCCAAAATCACCGCTCTCGTCTCCAGTGTCGCCGTCAAGTCATTCCTCTGCTCCTCAAGGTACCTCTTACCCCAGTCACTGGGCCTACCATGGTAGACCCTCGGTGGGCGCAACACTCCGGAGACCCCAGAGGAGTCAAGCTCTGCCTGGGATTTAAATTCCAACATCGGCTTCGGGGGGAGTCTCCTGCTGGCCTGAGCTGTGGCCAATGTTTTCCCAAATTTCCTCTCCAAAGAGAGCATGCGTCTGGTACGGAGCAGCGGGGAGTACAAGTCGTGTTTGGATGTCCGGTTGTCTTCTGGACCTGCAAACTCCTTTTTCGGAGACCTGTTTCTCTTTGAACTAAGTGGCCGACCCGTCGGGACGAAGTCTGGCAATGGGAGGGGAGGTATGGGCAATATGAACTCGTTCTCCGGAGTGTGGAGCGCTCTGGGGAGCGTGCCGGTGTCGGGTTTGCGGCAGGAAGTGGGTGGAAGCAGTGTTACTGCGGTGGAATCAGGAGCGGTGGGAAGAATAGCAGTCCCCCTGGGTGTTGGTGGGAGTGCAGTGGTCGTAAAAGTGGCAGCATTCCCCTTGTTCTGCTGTTCGCAAAGTATCTCGAAGTACTCCTTGATAGTAGTCTCCGCGAAGCCTAGGCGGAGGAACTTTGCGCTAAAGGAGTTCGGGTTATACTCTAGACCAACTCCCGTTAAATCGGCCGCCCCCCCAGAAAGCGCATCTTCCTGCTTTATTTTCTTTGCCTTAACTTTTTTCTTCTCCTTGTCCTCCACAGACGGTGGTGGAGAAGGATATGAATTGGAAGACGGAGGGGCCAATGAAAGGGTAGCAGAAATAGCATCAGGACCGCATCCGCGAATTTTAGCTTGCTCAATCGTAATAAATTCCCCGCACAGAGCGTACTGCACTGCATACCACAGAGAAACGGTGGATCGGCTCTTCAACTTCCTTGCCTTTGCAAGCATATCTAAGTCCTTACCGGCACGAACGAGGGCAGAGACCAGTTGTGGGCCTGAAAACTTTTCTGCTCCCGGGAGTTTCTTGTTAAGATGCGAATAGGTGAAGTTTATGTGGCGGCGGACGAGACAGCGGCTGTACAGGATATATTCCCTCTTTCGCGGGTCCATAGGGATAGATTCGGTAGGGGTAGTAGTAACAGCAGCAGTAGATTGCCCCTTGGAGGGGGTGGGGCTGCAATCATCAGTAGTAGGCCGGCCGAGTTTCTCGAGGTAATCCCATTGCGTATGGAGCGGGTCCACAGACTCGAAAGTGGTGCGGGGAGTGTCTGGCATATACTGAATATGCATGTCGTTTTAGGGTGCGGTTGGCCGGGAAAAGGTAATTGACGAAAGTTGTGGGTAGTAGGTACGCAGGAGGGCCGGGAGAAAAAAGATAATTTTTATGTTTTCTCCTGTTGGTAATTTGAAAGAGAGAAGAAGGGTTGGAGGAAAGGGGGGGAATATGCGAGGGGCGGAATAAAATTAAAGACGTTAAGAAAGGAGAACGGAGAAGGATGTGGTGAGGGAGAAGGAAGAGTTGGCTGGTGGCACGATGAGACCGTGGGTCTTTAACACCCTCGCGACTTCACGATATCCTGTAACCTACAGAATTGTGCCGTAAAAGTCGGATTAACCCTAGTGAGGGTCTACCCACAGTGTTGCGACCTGGAGGTGTTCTTCCCCGCTGGTTGGCTGAGTTGCCCTCATCATACTTACAACCCTACTTTTACAAGATAATCGATGAGTAGCACCTACGATATTAGATGGATTAACTTAATGGTTGGAAATGGTATCACAGGTAACGCGAAAACAAACAACTAACATATAAGGGCCTGCTCAGCAAAAACGGAAGGAGGGACAACCGTTCCGTTTTGTGACTATTTCACCTGTAGAAATAGTTGTCTCAGAACTTTTGTAACGGAAGGTAACTGTAATTTGTGTGGGGAAACGGAACGGAACGGTCGTACCCAAACGGGCCCTAAACGGAATGACTTCCTCAATTTTTACTACTGACTCCCCATTAGTCCTAGAAGAGCAACCCACTCAATAGTGGCGGAAGATGCTAACCTAAGCTCTTCCAAAAACTCAAAAACTCTGGAAAAAAAATTTATATGATATCTCTCCTAAGCAAGCTGCATCTGGAGTGTCCATCCGGTAAGGCTTTCTTTCCAGAACGGAAGTTCGTTGCTGTCCTGGCCACCAAGAATATAGCAAAGAAACAGCAACGGGAGAGGCAATGGGTAAAAAAACACCGGACGGGGTATGTGCAGGTTCAAGAGGAGTTGTTTGAGCTTAAACGGCGTGCATCATGAATAATTTTATGGGAAATCCGGGCCATAATACGGAAGGAAAATGTTTTCTACTCTGAACTCTTGAAAACCCGTCATGCTTCCTGGGGGATTGTAGGTCTCTTAATGGAGGCATAGTATTTGATACTTTAGTGAGCGGGTATGGCGATACCCAACCGTTCCTACATGAAACAGACTATGCCAGAAATATTCATCCATAGCCAAATATGTTGTTGTTTCTGGATTTTCAGGGCTTGAAAGCACAACGTAACTAGAATCATGAGTGATCAATCGATGCCAAGACCTAGACAAAGGAACTGCTAGCGCTTTGACGGTTGAGCAAGGGTGGGTACCATTGGGATGGTTTGTCCGGGTAGTGTTGGCCTCTATAAAACCAACCTTGGGGTCAAAGGCCTACTTTACCAGGAAAACTGGTTAGCCCCTTGGAACCAGCCCCGGATTCTGCTAGTCACGTAAGAGTGCCTGGGAGTTTGATTTCGTACGCCCCACCACCAAAATTTGGTGCAAATGCAGAAAAAATTATTAGTACGTAAAGTTCTCATACTTCCTTGTGCCTCAAGAGCAATACCTATTCATAACAGAATGTGATAGCAAGAGTTTTTTTAAATAGCCGTTTTCGGATATCATCCCGGAGGCATTGTAAACTTTAATCACAATCTGTTTTATTGAGCAATAATAAAGAAAACTTTAGCGGAGTGATTTCAAAGGCTGGTAGTACTTTGAAGGGTATGCGAATTTTGCAGACGCGGCTGTACGGTACTGTACTCGGACGGATCCTGGGTAGCCCCACACTTTGTTTCTCGATTAGAAGAGTAAATAAAAAAGAGAAAATTAAATTGAAATTTGTATACATTCCAATCCGATTCTTTATCTTCCTCATTTGTTTCTTAACAGGGGAACAAACGATAAGATTGTGTAAGATTCCTAAGTTACGCAACAAAGGAACCGGAAATCCGCTCCAAGAGGCTACTATACCCGCCTTGTCTAGTTGAGTCCCGTGGATCCAGAGATAAGCTACACACCTTATCCGTAAGGCGAGTCGGGGAGCGGCGAACTACCTGAGGGATCTCGACCTGTGTGATCCCGATCTCGGGTGATTATGGCCTACAGGTGTCCCAAGCTGCGGCTTATTCTTTAAGTTCTATGATACTCGAACGACAGAGTCGCAGTTGCACGCTGTGGCAACCTTAGCCATCCGTCAGCCAATCGGAGAGAGGAAGTATTGAGTATCCTTTTACGTGATTGGCCTACTGGGCAGTATCAACAGCTGGGTGCGGGACTTCAACCTGGCCGCACGAGTACGATATCATACTCGGACAGTAAACTCATAATTGGGAGTTAAAGTTGAGTAAAATTTTCAAATGTTTAGCGTCCTTGAGGCTCCTGCACAATCTAGGTTACTCGTTGGATATGTTATATAATCTCCTGTGTTAGGGTTAAAAATTGTCACTCTTGTCACTTCATTCTCGAGCACTCGCGCGACAGAGTTGAAGCCGGACACCTTTTATGGAAATAGCCACCTTAGGTGTCCGGTTTCAATGCGGCCGCGCGAGTGCAGGACCTAAGTTAGTCTAAACCAACGTCAAATTATCTCGACGACGGTTCTTATCCTGCTGCGCTCAAACTACATTGGGAGGGGCGTATACCCCGCATACCGGTATCTGCATGCACGCAATTCGTCACTCGCAGAACCAAGCACAAATCCCCAGAACAACCCACAGGAACCCCCACAGCACGAACCTTCTATAATTCCCCATAATCCTCTTTGCAGGAAGCGAGACATCCCAGCGCCAGTAACCCCGAATTCCCATATAACCCCTGCCAGACGTCCGAAATTCTCCAACTCCACCCCTGCTCCTCCATGGAGGCCTACCTCGAACTTCTCTGCTGCGGTCTCACTATCCCCACCAATCCCCCCCGCAAACGCTACCACTGGTGGATAAGTCCCAAAACAACCATGTCTCCATCGTCATCACCGCGCTCTAACACGCCCCCTTGCCCCCTCCCGCTCGATGTCTCAGAGATAGAGCTCGAGATCTCACTCCTGAGGAAGTTGGTGAACTTCTTGAAAACCGAGAAGGAGGAACACGATGCTGCGGCGGAGGTATGTGCGCGAGCACTTGATAACGCTAAGGTTTTGAGCCAACTCGTGGGCGATGATATGGAGTGGTGTCGGAGGCTGATCTCGAGGCACCGCGAGAGGATCCGGGAAGCTAGGGGAAGAAGCGCAGGGGAAGATGGAAGGCCGGAGGCGGTAGTATAGCTAAAGTAAGTCCTCTCGGCACGGAAGCCTAAGATAATTTCTCTCCTAGTATCATAGCAGTATCATGGCTCCCAAAAAAAAAATTTGTGGTGTGTGATATTTCATGATTCAGTCGTTTTTCAAGTACCATGTATTAGTATTTCCAGTTACGGGATTCATCCGTTGATATTATGTTTGAGAAAATAGATTTTCCGTTCCATTTCTTTCTTATCTTAATGTCCACATAGCGATCTTGAATATTCTACCCTTAATATAATGCCCAAGATGCCGTACCAATTCCTTTTCTCTTACCCTCCATATCACGCCAGTAGATACCCCTCACGCAACCCCGGCTCTATCACAGACAAGTTTCAATTATGGGCTCAACAAATAGTATCCCCTTAATCAGACCTCGCCCCTGCACCACCTCGGCTGTCTCACCACCCTCCACCACTAACGTAGACATAACCCACAGGACCCCACCCATCACCCTTCCTCTGGATCTACTAACCTACCTCCAGTCAGTAATAGCATCGCCAACCTACTACATTCACTCCCTCAAAAATTTCAACTCCCTCTCCTCGACTCTAGCCTTCTACCTCAACCTCCTCCTTCCTGATGTCTCCATGGCCGAAAAAGCAAAAGCGGAGGCAGGGGGATGGGACGAGCAGTGGATCGAACAGGCTATCATCTGGGCTTCCGAAATTCTCCATATATTAGGCGAGATGCAGAGATGCCTTGCCACGCTGAGGGGGATCAAGCCGGATGATCTGAGGGGGAATTACCATTCGCTTGAGGAGTGGGAGGAGGAAGTTGTGAGCGCCGCTGAGACCCTAGAAGGAGCTATGGCTAGGTTCAAGACCGAGATGAACGGCAAGAAAAATGCCGCTAGGAGTGGGACCCTACTGGTGAAGGTGTTTGCGGAGGTTAAGGGGATCAGAATTCTGAACTTGAAGTGAGTCTTTGCTGATGATATTGTCGTTTTTTGGTTTTAGTATTATCGAGATCTCGTGGGTGGGGTATTTAGGTTTTTGTCTGTGTGATAGAAGTCAGTTATGTGTAGGAGTAATCAGGGCGCTTCGACTTCGTAGTTCATACTTCTTAATTGGCTTTTCCTCTGGCGACATAAGCCACCGTTTAAGTAATTTAGAGGAGTATAATCGGCAGTGCTGCGGGCCTTCTCGTGGAGAAAACATAGGTCATTAGCTTAGTGCCCTTCAGTTTATCATACCACCACTCAAAGAAAGAGCTCGCGAAAATCCAAGTATTGTGCAGAGTATATGCCGGAGCCCACACTGCGGGCATAGTAAGCATGTCTCGGGAGAGTAGGCAGGAAATAAACATTTAGGGTAAAGGTAGTCAAGCTTCAAGGGATACTTCCTCCCCAGATATCAGATCCCTTCCACCGGAGATCAAACCACCATAATATGCAAATAAGGAGTCCGAAGAGCTGCCTGACGTGCTATGCAGACTGAAAAAGCAAGAAGGAACCTCAAATAAACATGACATGTCAGCCGGAGTAGAAGGGATTGTAGAATATGTCATGGGAAAAGTGTCTAGTCCTAGATGTCAGCTAGTGCCACCCGGACCCTAAGGTCAGGAATTTTAGTCAAGATTCAAAAATCTTTGAGGAAATAGAAGATGGAAATGACTTAACAAGGGTCCCTGCTGATCCTATTCTCCTGCACTAAGTAAAGCCCCTAGTGCAAAGGGAGGATTCCTTCATATGATAAGCGTTTTGCAACTACTGCCATGATATTTTGTCAGTGTATTATGGGTATCTTTAGCTAAAAGACAATATATGTATGGTTTCTCTTTGGTATGTTGTGTGCTCATTTTATTTGTGCTTGGAGTTTTTATATAACCTAGTGGTTATATGATATACAGAAACTATACTCTTAAACAATTGGAGAATTTAATGGAAAAAAAAGAGCATAGGAACCTAGGCTAGTCCAAGGCCAGCTCCCTTTTTGTTTTTGTTTTTAACCATAGCCAAAGGCAGCAGTTAGTAGAGGGCTACACCTCATTCACACCTTGCATTTGAATGATAGGGGATCGGTCATTTCGTGAGAACACTACTAAACTTTTGCCAGTCTGACACGGTATCACGGGGAAACCGCTCAGCATTTTTACGGTAGGATCAATACATAGTCCTACAATACAGAAAATACGAAATTCTTTTCCTACCCTGTTTTACTAAATCTGTAACTGCTGACGTGACGCTAGAACACTTTTGACTCAGTCTTCTCAATAGGGTATCCCCTCCGTCCCAAAGGAGGTCCGAGGTGGACAACATTGCGCAGTCCCGCCCGGCCATTTCCAAACCCGTCAGACTACTTGAAGAAAAGGACTATGACTCTGCCGTCCCCCCCCCCCAAGAAATGCCTCACTCTAGCATTACAGGTCTCCGGTATCCCCGCCAGTACTACAAGTCTGATAAGAGCAGAGATCACCCATAAAACATTAGAGTGGGAGTCCTAATAAATTATAATTCATACAAAAATTGATATCATAGGTCGATTATTCAATAAGACAAAAAAGACTATCATCCAGAACACTATTCCCCTTCCCTAACACGTTATCATACCCGTACTCACCGATATAGCTTCCAATAGCTGAGTTAAAAAGCCACGCCGAGTACTGCCCAATACGCCTCGTGGGCTTCCTCCACGAATGCTAACGACACCAGAGAGAGAAAATATGGGGAGGATCTATTGTTTGTCGCTACGATAATATTTAAACGGTAAGCCCCCCCCCACTCCCAACCTGTCTTAAACCGCAAGGCCCCCCGCGCTTCCCAATGACCACCATCCTAAGATTTCCGGGACGGGAACGGACCATATTTTGCCGTCCCGCCCCGTCCAGGGTTCTCGGCTGTCACCCCCCACGGCCGAGACTACTCGAAAGCGCACCTTGGTGCGCAACCTCAAACACATATCCCGCGCGCGGCTCGCAGGACATGATGCCAAAGATCCCAAGCACAACCTTCAACGACACACGACGCATATGTTACCTTCATGAATTCGCTTCAAAAAGAGGGGGGGGGGGAACACCGATTATACGAGAATTAGTGTATGCTTGAAATGTTGCTTAAAATCTATACTCGGCCACCGGACAAGACATAATAATGTTGCACACCATTCAAACAAAATCCAAAGCCCCCCTTCCGTAGCGAGATATATGAGACATCCCGCTACGGATAAAGATACCGATGGTTGCGAGAAATTTTTGCCGTATGCTCTCGGAGGAGGATAGTTAAGAGATGAGAGGTTGACGGAGCAAATAGCTGTTTTGGAAGGTAAGAGGAATGGGGTCGGTGGGTATTATTGAAGCAAACTTTGGACGTTGTATCATACCTATTCTCTTACCTATTAGCTAACCCCATCTCACTATTTATAGTATGGTTCCGGAAGACTAGCCTCTAAACCAGTTTTGACCCAAAAACTGTGACAATTTTCAGCGCAATGCTCGGTGTAACACTGCCAAGGCTTTCCACACAGCCACTTAGGGTATATAACCTAAACTCTTGCAGTGTAATATTTTCAACCTTGTGCTATTATATTATAGCTTGGAATTCATTAAAGGCAATTATAGAGATGGTCCTTAGAGTTATTATTTAAAATGCATACTAGAACAAATAAGGACCAGGAATGTATATATCAGATATACAACATGAAATTTATCATGAAGGGCTTCTAAAACCTAAGTGGCTGGGTAGAAAATATAAGGGGCTGTGTGGAAAGCCTTGGCAGTATTACACCGAGCATTGCGCTGAAATTTGTCACAGTTTTTGGGTCAAAACTGGTTTATAGGCTAGTCTTCCAGAACCATACTAAAATTATCATATAGTAGGTGCCATCTAAAGACAACACCAAGTGGAACACCAAGGGGGACGCCAAGAGGGATGCAACAGGGGATACCTTGGCACTCAATTCTGTTCTAGTATGCAGGGGTTGGGTTTAAATCACTAGAGTATATTTCTAGGTATGATATTATATCATATATCAAATATAATAATATTATATTGTTATTATAAATCAGATAGATGAGAGTCTGAGGAGAAATGTAAATACAAAAGATGGTAAATATAATAAACATATAATAAATATATATTAAAAGAATATTAGACTCCAGTCATATTGACTTGTCTGTAAGATTTATATCTTTTAAAAACAAGATTTCTGTAGCTTTCAAAACCATATATCTCCCCCATGCTATAGGTATTTATAATTGTTAACACGGGAGTGTATGTAGTATGGGATTTAACCTCATAGACGTTAGGGTTACAAGTCGGAAAGATGTGATAAGCGGCAGCTTGGCACACACATGTATTTCACCTTAGGTAGCAGCGGCAGTATAGCTGGGGAAATACAACAAGCATGTTCCTTCCTCTCCACACATTGGTGCCTACAGGTTATGAGCCTTCCACGTTGACGACACATAAAACTATGAAAAAGCACGTTCAATAAACAACGGTCAGCGTTGTAAGGATTTCGGACTTTTTTCTTCCATTTGTCACTATCACCTCTTGCCATAAAGATTGTTTTTGCTTCTTGGGGCTGCAAATGAAAATTTTTTTTTTTTTTCTCTTCTTTCCTTCCTTCCTTCCTTTACCTATACATCAGAACCTACGGGATTGACTGTCATCGTCATCTGCTCTATGTCACAAGTCTTAGATGTACAGCAGACGGGCCGGGTGACATTCCCTGTACTTGGTGATAATAACTTTGGCCCCTGGCGGCAAAGGATGTTGGACCAACTGAAGGAGCGTGACCTATGGTGGGTTGTTTCTGGGAGAGAAGGCGCACCAAAGAGTGACGGAACTACCACAGCGCAAGCTCAAGCCTATGACAAGTGGCTGCGCAAATGTTTCCGAATTATGGCTAAGATTCCAAACACTATGGAGCTGCACATCTGTGCGCAATACACCTCGGACAACTACGATGAAAATCCTAAAGCATTATGGGATAAGCTTGCAGAGGGGTACAAGAAAGCTCTAGGTCTGAAGCTCTGCTACTTCCGACGCTCGCTGTTCGACTGCACGTTGGAGGCACAAGGGACAGTAGCAAAATATGTCCACAAGGTTGGGAGAATTATTGAGTGCTTGAGAGAGGCTGAGAAAGTTGTCAATCTGAGAGAGAAGACTTTCTATCTGCTGAACGGATTGCCATCAGCATGACATGAATGGTGCGATCTCGAAGCCACGATAGTGAAACCAGATTCGCGAGAGGGGCTGATCGTGGCAATTAAGGTGCATGAGTCCAGCTTGAATCAGGACCGAGATGTCTCAAGTGACACTGTACTGGCTGTGGGCAGCAGATGATACCCGGGACAACTCGGCCAAGGCGGCAGTGGAAGTGGACGACCCAACCTGAAGCGCTCTGCTGGATACAGACAGAAAGGAGAATCAGAGGACACTTTAACCTGCTATTATTGTCAAAAGAAAGGACATAGATAGAAGGATTGCAGGAAGCTCAAGGCAGACCGAGCTAAAGGTGTCATAAGGGATAATGCGAACATTTTGGTAACAGCAGACCTGCCCACAGAGGAGCTCAGGACACAGGGGATATTTACGGCTTTCACGTCTACACAATTCCCGGTAGTTCCTGGACGATGGCTTCGGGACAGCGGGTGCAGCACACATGTAACATGTTCAGGCCGGGCCCTAGTCATGTAGCAGTACGATAGGAGGAGACAGCTTCTTGATCAACAAGAAGCGAGCGCTGCTTACTAAAGAAGGCTTTGAAAGGGCATAATAGGAGATCAAAGAAGTAACTGTTTCACCAAGTATATTTAGAATATTGTCAGTCAAAGTCTGCCATTTCCATCGTGGAAATCAGCGGTCTTTAAATACAGCATATCACTTATCTCCAGTATGAGCGATATCCTAAAACATTGTATGTATCAACTGATAGCACAGGAAACAATACAAGTATCAAACGATACTGTGAAACCTAACATAAAACATTTCGTGTATCAACTGATAGCACACGAAACAATACAAGTATCAACTGATACTATGAAACCAAACATAAAACATTGTGGGTATCAAGCGATAGCAGACGAAACAATAACTTAGTACACATACCAGTTGCAACACATGTCACAGGAGTTTGCGCGCACTTTTCCAACTATCGACAGATTCTACCTCGTGAGCACGGATTCGTGTTGCAAATAGCACAGAGATTGACGCTCGAGGTGAAGGTGATGTGACACTACTCTTATGGGTTGAGACGGTCAAAGGGCAAAAGAGCTTCATCATGTCTGGCATGCTATATGTACCAGAATGCAGCCAAAACAGTTTGCTTTCTGTATCCCAGCTTCGTAAGTCAGGCTACCATGTCAACTTTGGATGGAAGGGGAGAGCTACACTGAAGCGCTGGGATGGATTTAGGGTTAGCCTGGAAGAGATCGATAGTCTTTACGTCCATGAGACAAACCAGAGTGGGAAGCAAGAGAAATCAGTTGTAACGCAGGCAAACACAGTTGATGATAGAATGTCAGCAGAGACGCCAAAAGCGCTTGGGCACCTCTGATTGGCACACTTGGAGACTGATGCGGTTCGGAAACTATCTATGCAGGAGAATGGAATTCCCCGCTTATCTCTGGTACCACGATGCATCTGTAGTGGTTGTGTTTATGGAAAAATAGTACAGAAGCCTTTCAGACCCTTGCCCGAAAGTGCATGTGCATACCAATCCTTGGAACTAGTTCACAGCGACATAACTGGACCTGTTATGCCTGGGTCGTTCAGAGGAGCAGTTTATTTGCTGATGTTTACGGACGACTTTACACGCTATAAGATGGCTTACCTCATCTAGCGGAAGTCTGAAGCCCTACACTGTTTCAAGGAATACAAGGCACTAGTGGAGAAAGATCACTGGAAATTGGTCAAGAAGTTGAGAACAGATGGAAGAGGGGAGTACACCTCAAATGAGTTCTGCCATCTCTTGCAGCAAGAAGAAATCGAGGCACAGAGAACCACTCCATATACCCCACATTCAAATGGGATGAGCGAACGAGCAAACAGGATGGTTATAGGTACCACCCGTGCCCTTCTTTAGGCCGTGAGCGCACCGAAAGAATACTGGGGCAAGGCAGTGATGGCCACGATTTATGTCAGAAATCGACTCCTGACGAAAGCTCTACCAGACGGACAGACACTGTATGAGTGATGGTATGGGATGGGGCCGACCTACGAACACCTTCGCATCTGGGGATGCATAGCTTTCGCGCAGGTTCCCCGCAAGACCTGAAAGAAAATAGCCAAAATGGCTTGATGCAATATGTGCATTGAATATATGGGTACTACAAAGCAATACAGGCTTTATGACCCAGTAAAGAAGACGTTCTGCATCTCATGCCACGTCGTCTTCCAAGAAGCCATCTCATACTATCTAATTTCCGACACTGGTGGCAAACCTCTACAGCGTTACTATGCCCCTGATGCGCAGCCCTGGGAAGAGCATATGGTGTGGAATGATGATTTTGATGATGAGGATAATCAAAAACCTGAAGAAGGTGGTAAGAAGGATGATGATGAGGATGAGACTAAGAAAAAGAATGATATTGAAGATGAGGACGAAAATGAAGATGAAGAAGAAGAAGAAACATCTTGCCGACCTGCAGCAACGATCAAAAAGGTTCCCAAGATGTTACGGGAGCTACAAGCTGACGGGGATAGTAGTTTTTGGGGTTCGGAGACTGGGACTCTACTGATAGTTCACAGCCAATGAACATGGAGTCAGAGACAGACTCGAGCCTCGGGAACCACTGTGGATGCAATGGTTGAGGCAGTCTACATGGTTGAGGCAGGACCTGCAAACTACAAAGCGGCAATGGAAACTGCTGAGGCGGAATACTGGCGAGACGCGATTGATTCAGAATGTGCCTCAGTGATGAAAAACAAGGTTCTCACATTCAACAACAGTGGGATGCTACCAGCAGGAAAGAAACCTATACCTACAAAGCTGATTCTGCAGAGAAAGCTTAGTCCTGAGGGGGAAACGGTGCCATATAAGGCGAGACTTGTGACACAGGGATTCCGGCAGGTCGAAGGTTTGGACTTTACGGAAACGTTTGCTCCATTAGCAAGCATGTTAAGGGTATGCATCATATTCACTGTTGCTGGAGTGCGAGGATACATGATGCAGCAAATGGACATCATTACAGCCTTTCGCGGAAGTCAAATCAAGGAGGAGGTTTACGTTCAACTACTAGTGAGAGTTATGAGTGGCCTGTGGCTGGCACGCTTGAATCGAATCCTGTATGGGCTGAAACAGTCTCCTCGATGCTGGTATACAACGATCGATGAGTATTTAGTCTCGAGGTTGAGATTTCGACGTGGGCGGTTTGACTGCTGTGTTTATATGCATAACGATAGCACAATCCTTGCCCTCTAGGTTGATGATCTCCTTATCATAGCGGAGCCTCAGAACGTACGCAAAATTCAAAGGAAGCTGAAAGCATAGTTTGCGATGGTGGATGTGGAACCAGTAGGACATTTTCTTCAGATGGTAGTCTCGAGAGACCTCATCAGTAGGCAAGTCTATGTTACGCAGGAGGGCTACATAGGGCATGTCCTAGCAAGGTTCAGGATGGGGGAGTGTAAGCCGGTTGCAACACCGATGGATAAGGATAAATCAAGAGCAAGGACGCTGGATGAGGAGGCATGTGATAGGTCTCTATACCAACAACTGATCGAGAGCTTAGGCTGGATAGCCACAGGTACTAGACCAGACATTTCCTTTGCCATGTCATTCTTGGGGAGGTTCAACATGGATCTTTCGCAACACCACTGGGCATGCGCGAAGAGGGTTCTACGCTACTTGGTTAGGACAAAGCATCTCAGGCTCAGTCTGGGGGGAGGTATAGATAGTGGGATTCATCTCACTGGATTTGTTGATTCAGACTTCGCCGGAGATACCGTTACTATGAAATCTACGATCAGATATCTTTTTCGGATTGGTTCTGCTGTATTCCACTGGCATTCAAAAAGACCGCTGATTACCGCAATCAGTACCACAGACGCAGAGTTTATCGCAAGTGCTACGGCAATCCAGGAGCTACTTTGGTTCCGACAGCTGGTGATAGAGGTTACGAATGCGCTCCTACCCCCAAGCACACTCTACAATGATAATCAGGCTTCTCTCTCCACTTTCAATGACATGGCATACAAACCACATTCAAGACACATAGGCATTCGAGTACATAGGATAAGGGCGGTCATTAAAGATGGAACGGAGGTCAGGATAGAGTATTATGGGATAGGAGATATGACAGTGGATGGGCTGATGAAAGCGCTCATGGGGGAGAGTCATGGGAGGTTTATTTCCATCTGTGGACTATGTTAGATGTCTGGATGAGAATGGCAAGGTTTAGATATGATATAAATTTTTTTTAGCTAGCTCTAGTTCGAGAGATGTAAGGATATACCAGTAGGGGAAGTGTTAACACAGGAGTGTATGTAGTACTGGAGTTAACCTCATAGACGTTAGGGTTACGAGTCAGAAAGACATGACAAGTGGTGGCTTGGTACACACATGTATTTCACCTTAGGTAGTAGCGGCAGCGTAGCTAGGGAAATACAACAAGCCAGTTTCTTTCTCTCCACCCATTGGTGCCTACAATAATAAACTGGGTTCAGCAGTAATATTTCCAGATCCAAGTATTACTAGTAGGTACCTGAGCTAAGGCTTAGGGAACTAATCTTTGCAGTGAGCAAAAATCATAGATACAATTCTTATATGTATATTGTTTTGCAGCTCCCCAAAAGTATTTAATAAAGTTAATCTTGCAGTGAAAAGCTGGGTAGAACAATACCAAATGTCTAGCAACTTCAATACCTTTGACAATTTCTCCCTTTTGACTTTTAAAGTCTGGCTGCACTGCGAGAAGTGCCCAAGTACAGTAAGTACCACCCTGCAGACATTTTGAATTAGAAGTCCAGTTTCCAGTACTGGTTTTTATAGTACATTGAGTAAGAAAGCGAACCCCAGTGGTTGGCCATAGCCCTCTCTCCTGAAGTATAGTTTATAATCCCTTGAGTATTCCATCTTCTTGGACTATTGATTAGTAGAAGCCTCTATTAGGATAAGTGTTATTGAGTATGTAGGTTGTCTGCATCGGTTTTGCATTTTTCTATCATCTCTAAGGTTCATTTTTAATACATGTAGGACATCTTCTGTATATTTGCAGTGATTTTTGGTATCATCAAAGAGGAATAAGGTTTTGCATCCAGGAAACTGGGTCTCAAATGCTGGAATTGCTTTAATTTTCACCTGTTCCAAAAGCATTCCTCTATCCCATCAGATGTCATCACTACACTTTAGTATCTCACAAGTACTCCTATCTCCCAATCATCCAATAGGTATGAGAAATTCTGTGATATGAAGACCTTGTCTCTTTCCTTTCTTTCATAATGGTTGGTAATGTTCATGTACTCAGATGAAGTATCTTTCGTTATTGGCATTGAATGTACACTCATCTTGGGTAACTATGATAATAGACTCTATCTCCCCTACTAACAACTCTGCTGCTGGTAATGGGTTCAAGGTTTCATCCCACTTCAGCAAAGCAGACTCCAAATTCTTCAGAAAAGGTATGAAAACAATATCCCAATAGTGCTTGATATCTTGTCTTTTGTGTCTATCATTATAGACACCTTTTTACAACTCTTTCCACCTGAATCCTCGCTTTGTAAGCCATCTGCAAGCAGTACAACCACTAAGCTTCTTCCTAATATCGTGGATAATTCAACCCCTGCTTCAAGGCCAAACTGTATTATTAACCTCTGCCCAGTGGGCCATAATCTCTTGTACAATTCCAAATAAGGTTATTTCTATTATACACTCATTATTAATATAAGTATTACTTCAAATATATATTACTAATATATATTATAAGTGAGATAGAGACCTGCCTTCATTTGCATAAGAGATATATTCATAAACAGCCAACATTGTGCTTTCATCTTCAAGCATACATGTAATTTTTGTATGCCTTCCCCACTACCAGACTCAATAACGTGATTTCTTATCCACAATACCTTATTGCACATTATCTGATAGGCTGTTCATGTTCCAGCTACCTCTCTATCAGCAACCTGCTTGGCAAGTGCTTTACGTCTCTTAAAAAGGATAAACTCTGGCCTTACTATCTAATTACATTCTTGCAAGACTTGTATTTACATGAAGTTCAACACCTGAATGTGCTTGACTAGTGTTTAATATGTAATTACTCCTGCCTTAGACCAGAGATAAATCACTTTCTTGCGATCTTTAATTCTACTATTGAGAATCTCAAGTCTAACTAAGCAGGACACACCTACTTTGCCTAATTGGCAAGGACAGTATTTGAGCACTTCTACTAATTGGGAATTATTAACTTGTATTTCTGCCAATTGTGCTAGAGAGTCTATTGGTTATGGATTAGCTATTATTCAAATCATATATAGGATTGACAACAGTTCAAACACTATACCTTCAGATAAGGCTCCTTGTAAGTGATACGGGTACCAGGTTATATTTTATGTTTTGTTTTACAGTATTGTTTGATACTTGTTATGTTTCAAAAGTATCACTTGATACTTTGAATGTTTAATGTTTTGCTTTATGGTATTGTTTGATACTGGTTATATTTCAAAGGTATCGCTTGATACTTTGAATGTTTTATGTTTTGTTTCGCAGCATCACTTGATGCTCGCTATGTTTCAAAGGTATTGTTGAATACTTTGAAAGGGCCTAAGTTATTGCTTATACTGGAGATGAGTGAGAACTTGTCTTTAAACACCACTGATTCCATGATAGAAACAGCAGACTTCAACTAACAGTATTCTTAATATACTTGGTTGCACAGTTACTTCTTGATCTCCTATTACACCCCTTGGAAGTCTCTTTTAGTCTATATAACTCTTGCCTCTTGCTGAGCAAGCGGCCACCTGTTACTATCATATATGAAGCGTGATTAGCACCCTAGGTATGAATACATAATACTCCTTCTCTATTGATAGCCAGAGTGATATTAGACTGGCATTGTTTTTGCCGCCAGTTTCTTGATCATTGTGTACTTGATAGAAGGGGTAGACAAGGATTTGCCATAGATGCTGCTGCTTGAACTTCAAGATGATTTCTTGGATTCCAGGTACCCAAGTATCGTGTACTTGGAGGAGTAGCTGGAGGGTTGTAGAATGTTGTCCTTGTTCTTCTCTATTGGAATTCTCAATTGCCAGACTAGTAGTTGATATAAGAAAATATCCTTCGCATCTATCAAAATCTATAGAAACCATAGAAGCTAAGATTGAGAGATGCTTTCTTTCATGCCATTTTCAAGATTATCAAGTACTAGGTGCTGTAACTGGACATTGTGGCAGTTGGACTCAAAGCCTGGCAGCTTCAGGAGCTGAGTCAAGCTCAGGCTCTATAACAGGTCTGATATCCAGATAATAGGTTAGTACTATTGGGGTAGTAGCTTTGGCTAAACATATTCTCTGATAATATGCACAGCTGCAGAGTGTTGAAGGATTACCAGACACTGGATTAGGTAAATCCTGTCGGTGGAGTGGTGGCATCTGACTAAAATCTGAGGATGCTATTGCTGGTGGCCAAATTGCTAAAGTCTTTGAATTGAAGAATTGAAGCAGTGCGGAAAGAGTAGTTATTGGTATTGCATTTGTAAAGCAATTATTCAATAATATAAGATTTGAATAATTGCTTATGATGACTGTTCAGTATTATATTCAGATTATATAATACTGAATAAGCTGTGATGAAGATATTGATTAAACCTATTTACTATGTTTAACTACCCTAATTTTGCCAAGGCGTCCCCCGTTGCATCCCTCTTGGCGCCCCCCTTGGCGTCCCACTTGGTGTTGTCTTTAGACGGCACCCACTATATCATAGTCTTTTTCCTTCCCAAACATACGATGGAAACCCCCAGCCATTATAAAACAGAACAAACTGCGCAAAAAGCCTTTCATTCAGGACATATATCATACATACCCAAGGGCCTGTTTGGCATGTTCCCAGGAAATTTTATTGCGATGAAAGCTGAGATTGGTATATATCATTACAAGTAGTGCCGCAACATTTCGAAAGTTCGACAGTTGTTAAACCTAGCCCGTACGAAACGGGATAAATATATTGTGAAATCCGTATTCCCGTGTTCTACCCAAAGCCCATTGGCACTAGAAATATTAAAACTTGATTTATTTAAATTTCATACAATGGCAATAGTTAGATAGATGCTATCAAGAGGGAACCGGTACCGAAATTTCTTCATCCCCTCCAGCGCTAGCCCTCGACGCCCTCGGCAGAAATATTCCTAATGACAAATATTGTAACACCAAGCGTTCACTAAACATCCCCCAACAAATGAGTTTACCGAGAGAAATGCTGGGCAAAAGCTCCCTGCCGAACGGGGCTTGAAGCGAAAACTTGTCCACGCATATCGCGGCCCCAAACTCGGCGATTCTTGATCTGCTGTTCGATGAAAGTTAGGGTTATCTGCATATAGTTCTCCCCCGAGAATTGTGTTGTCCCACGATACACAAATTCCCGGCATCAAGCAAAATATCATAGAGTACGGTTCGATGGAATCTCACGAACCCAAGAAAAAAAACTTAGCCCGAGTGTCCCTGTGGTTTCTGGGACCGAACAACCTTGCGAAACGGCGCGATACACCCGGGCCATAACGTCCCAACATCTGCTCCCTTAGGTAGGCAGGAACCGGTGACCAGAGGCGTTTATTTCCCCCTCCCTGGCGGGCTATCTAACCAGCTGTTCAAAGCTGAATCCAAATGGTAAAGGAGATGACAACTTCCTTCCGCAAACTGGACACCGGCCGCTCGGTCCATCGCCGAGAATTCGGAGAAATAAAATCCGAGAGGAAGGAAAGGAAACGTCCCAGGGAAAAATACCGTAGACTACTCGACTGGGTGAAGAGCAAGATAGTGATTTGCTAACGCTTACGTCATTTTTCGCTTCCTGCTGCATCCACCCTCCAGCGAGGAGTTGAACTACCAATCACCCTTTAGACTAAATGTTAGCGGTGGCCTGCCACTTGACCATTAGGTTGCAGAATCGAAGGATAAGATTTTACTTTTCAGGAAGTTTGACACCGAAGAGAATAAATTTCAGGTTTTTAATCTCCCCCCTTCAAATTTATCCTCTTTTGCTCTGCTCGTTATGGTGTCTTTCTCGGAATTTTTAGTTGGAACTGGCCCCGTCATGTACTGTACTGTATCAGCAGCGTACAGCACTGCACGATGTACTCGAGTACAATACCCTTCCGGCAGGAAGAAGAAACAACGGATGAAAATATCCTGGGCCCTTAACACGTACCAATGCGTTTCCCGAAGCTTTAGTAATCTATCATACTAGCGGTATCTATTCTATAGTTCATTGGTCTTGTCCCTACTAGCAGGTTATAACCGCCTCCGCTCTCCCCAAAACCGGGATCCTAACCTTTTAGTCATAAAATCCTATTTGCAGAGTCTATCGTATCAAGGGAGAGCTTCCTTCACAGGAAATCCAAGAGACAGAAAATTAGTAGAAAGGGGGTCATTATGATACTACAAAATACTAGTTTTATTCTCGATTGAGCTTGGGCCCATGCCCATCACCCGTCTTCATAGGGTAAAGTGGAAATGCTACGGTATGATAGATGCAGACTCCACCTCTAGTCTAGTCCGCGGTAGTGCTAGCCTCAATCTTATAACCTGGAATCGCCCTCAACACAGCCGGGAAGTTGGAAACTCTAAATGCATTCCTATGGTTAGACAATGATAATACAGAACTTTAGCAAAACTTAGGTCATCAAGTGCGGTAGGCCAATAGGATCCCTCGGCATTGTTCCACAAATTCTGTACCACCGCGAAAACCACGGGCCCCAGAAGCTCTCTCTGAATGTCCTAACCGTTTTCTGTTCAGCCTATCGTGAGCTGCATGCTGCATCAGACAAGTACTAACATCTGATCGTCATTTTCCATTTTTTTTTTTTTTTCTGGCAGCCTCACTCCAACTTTGGGGCCCGGGTTGAGCCACCTTTGCTAAAATCTCCTCTCCCAAGCAACTACAATAGGTCTGGTTGGGCTTCCACTCATCATACATTTTTCGCACCCATCGGCTAACCCCTCACTCTCACTGCTTGTTCTTAAAGCAGGCGAATTACCCCCATATTCCATCCGGGCCCTCAAGACATCCTCACCCTTTGCTCAGGTGGAGCAAAGAAAAACGGTTGCCAAAATGCCTGGACCAACACCGACTCCGTTCGAGATCCATGTTCCGGATTCGCTGCTGGGTTTTATCCATGACAGAGTACGTACCGCACGGCTCCCGCCGCCGCTCGCGCACCCGGATGGTAAGGCGGCGACATACGGTGTAACTCACGAAGCTATGACGGCGTTGCAAGACCACTGGAACAACAGGTACAATTGGCGTGCAGTCGAAGACCGGCTTAATAGCTCGCTAAAGCAGTTCACCGTTCCAATACTGCACAAGGGTGAGGATCTCAGTATTCACTTCATCCACCATAGGTCCCCGCAACCGGATGCTATCCCTCTCATATTCATCCATGGATGGCCCGGCTCTTTCTTGGAGGTCGAAAAGATTGTAACTCTTCTCACACACCCTCCCTCCGAGAAAGCGCAGGCTTATCACGTGGTCGCTCCATCTCTACCCGGGATTGGGTTCTCGAGCGCGCCAAAGACCAAAAACTTTGGGCCCGAGAAAGTAGCCGGGGTTTTTCACAAGCTGATGGTGATACTTGGGTACGATCACTACGTCGCTCAAGGTGGGGATTGGGGATCGATTATTTGTCGCTGCCTCGCGGTGGATCATCCGAAAGCATGTCTCGGCGTGCACTTAAACTTTATCCTCGCGCTACCCCCTTCGGCCCTGAAAAATCCTCTCGAACTGTTCTACCTTGCAACCCGGTGGATGACGCCCTATCAGAAAAAGTTGATTGAGCGGATGATTTGGTGGAGGAAAGAGGAGAATGGGTATGCGGACATGATGAGTACAAAGCCAATGACTATCGCGTTTGCGCTTGTGGATTCGCCGCTCGGGTTCGCCGCTTGGATTAGGGATAAGATTGACTCCCTGGTGGATGATTATGAGTGGACGGAGGATGAGGTTATAACATTCTGCATGGTCAGTGCCTTGCTCCTCCTCTCAATGGGTTTTCCTTACCTAGGTATCCAGATGTACATCCTACCCGGAAACAGCGCATTCGCCAATCTCTATAAAGAGGGTAGTGTGGAACTCAAGGCGAATATCCTCAAGAGGATAATACCCTCAGAGGTGTGCTTTGGCGCTTCGTCCTTCCCCAAAGGCTCGTGTTTCTCCTATCCTCTCGTTCCATTCCCCGCCCTCCGCTAACGACACGCAGATGTGGGATATTGCACGCCCGGGTGGGCCAAGTGTCGCGTGGCAGAGAACATCGTATTCTGGCGCGAACACACAAGGGGTGGGCATTTCGCATCCCTCGAGACCCCGGACGTCTTGGTGGAGGACATAAGAGACTTCTCAGACAAAATTGGCAGCGAGAGCTGGAAAAAATTGATTCATGCGGGTTCGGAAAAGAATTGAGAGGGTCTTTTTGGTTTTTTTTTCTTTTTCTTTCTTCCTTTTTTAGTGCCTTTTGTAATGACGAAACAAATTTGGATGTATCTTCTGATGGACGATTTGCTCCGGGCGTCTCGATAGATAGGGAGCTTGCCGGTGTTATTCGGGCCACTCGATCAAACTTTCGGGTGCTGGTGTTGTCAAGATTCTCTCCAATGCTGGTACCCGATCCCTACCCGGCGATAAGCGTAAGTGGGACGCGAGTGGCGTGCCTTCTCCACAGCGTACCGGTACTTTGGAGTATCATACTGTATCAGTACACACAGCTGCCTCTTCCATATCGATAAGGCCAGTCGTACCACGGGCTGGTCCTACTACATAGGGGAATCAGGCCGCGATAAGCCTAGGCCTACAAGACTATCGGAAACATCCCCGGGGTCAGCATTCGAGATGTCTCTACCGATATACCCGCGCTACAAGGCATTACCAAGAGACATAGAGTCCGAAGGTACTTGTAGCGGGACTCACCCGGCGCCCTTTTTACCCACCAATCATACCAAACCCAAGGTAATGGCCCCATGACACGCAGAGTGCCGTCCATTTTTCCGTCAGTCTCCCCGCTACCAGCACCGCCTTTGGATGCCGGCATATATCCTATATCGTCTTCCCACATCCCGCAGGCCCAGTCAGCCCAATATCTGGCACAGAATCTCTGAACCCCATCAGCGGGCGACCATCGCGGAGCCGGAAAACTCCCCCCTTTCGCCCGGATGCACGAGCGAGCAATCCTGACCTCGAACCCACACCCGATCACCTCAACAAGGGACCATAACCGGAGCAAAAAAAAAAAAAAAAGGAAGGAACCCAAACAACGACAAACTTAATCCCATTTCGCGCTCCTGCAGGACTGCTCATCCCAGGCAACAAGTATCCGGAGATGCGAGTGGTGAGTTCATGAGAGGCACACACCCTTTGCCTTATACCTCGTGGATCCATTTTTCCGGATACTTCCCGCGTGGGATGGGCATTGTACAGGATTCGAGTCTGAATATAAAAGAGCCCTCTTTGACATTCTCCCCCCATCATCGCACGTCCCCCGTCTCAGAGTGAAGCTCAATCCCCGAGGATGCAACTATCTCGACTCTTTAATTTCTTGCTATTCATTAGCCCCCTCGCCGTATGTCGCGCTGTAGCTTCTCCACATAAGGAGGTTTACTCCTCTGGGGGTGGGGAGTGTAAGAATCCGCTTGTCCGCAGGGAGTGGTGAGCACCTTTCCGAAACCCTCTCCACAATCAATTGCGATCGAATTGAGCGACTAAAAATGGGGAACAGGCGCCTCCTGCCGGACCACGAGAAGAAGGAATATATTGACGCTGTTAAATGTTTGCAGACCCTACCCGCTCTTACCTCCAATGCGGTCCCCGGCGCAATTACCCGATTCGACGACTTCCAAGGCGTGCACATCCGCCAAGCGGAGATTATTCACAACGTTGTGCGTTATTCCCTTGGGGCGAGAGCTCTGCGGGATGTATCCGAAGGCTGACATGGTGACTCTTTCTCTCCTACCCAGGGCTTTTTTCAGCACTGGCACCGATACTTGCTTTGGTTCTACGAGAAGGCTCTGAGAGAGGAATGCGGTTATAGTGGTGCACAACCGTAATTATCCACTCCGACCTCCTTTCAGCCCTCATCAATGCTAAATGCGAGTTAAAGCTACTGGGACTGGACCCTCGACTCCACCTCGGAGTCCGCCTTCATCAACTCTCCCATCTGGTGCCCCACCACCGGCTTCGGCGGCAATGGGCCCTACTTAAACGTCTCCGGAAACCCCTTCCTCAAAATCCCCGGCCGTACGGGTGGTGGCTGCGTCCCAGACGGTCCCTTCAGTAATTACACCATCCACCTTGGACCACGTGGATCTATCGCCAAGAAACCCCAATGCCTCCGCAGGGACTTCGCGCCCTCACTCGCAACCCTAAGGCTCACAAAAGAGCTCGTGCGCCTCCCGCACTGCGAGAAAAACTTCGATTGGTATGACTTTAAGAGCCAAGCGGGGGCTAGAGAGGACGGCTTCTTCGTCGACCAGGCCTCCTTCCATTCAGGACCCCACATATCCGTCGGTGGGGAAGCTGGTCATATGGCGGACGTCTATGCTAGTCCCGGAGATCCGGTGTTCTACCTTCACCACGCCAGTGTCGACCACGAGTGGTGGAAGTGGCAGAATGTTGACCCGGAGACGAGATTTAAGGACGCTACGGGCCCCTCCATCAGATATGACTTTCCCTTTGGAAATCATTTCCGCGGGCCGAATATCACGTTGGATTTTCGGATTGGGCTCTCGGAGCTAGCCCCGGCGGTGCCATTGCACAGGGTCATGGATACGGAAGGGGATTTGCTGTGTTATACTTACGCTAAAGAGAAGGCGGTGTATGACCCCACGACGAAGAAGTGGGTTGCTGAGGAGCTTAGCGTGGAAGAGGAGGATTGGGAGGCTTGTAAAGATCCAGAGCATTAGTATCATACTAGAAAACTCGATCCCAAGGAGCTAGGATACCCGCCATTACGTATCATACCGCCCAAACTGGAATACCCGAACCTCACGCTAGGGCATTGGAGTCGTCTCTTCTAGCATTGTCTGAATTATTTCTTCTTTTCCTTGTCTTCTCGGTGTGCTGGAAGTCCCCCCCCCCCCTCCCCCTTATCCAAATAGGGGAACTCCGGACGTCTTAGCGCTTGGTTCAATTATTCCAGCTCTCATGGTATCTGGCGCATAGTCTTCTCTAATAATGCAATCAAAACAAGGAACTCCTCACGGAGTCCTGACCAGGCGAAAGAAATGCTTCCAAATCGTCCCTCCGCTTGTCTATGCCAGTAGTATATCGGTATTGACTGATATCAATATTGCAAGAACTCTCTCTATAGCCCTGGCTCCAGTGGCCGGATTGGCATTCACACGCCACCCATAGACCGTTCAACATTTCGCAATTCATCCAGCTATTCAGTTAGTATCCTATTTTGAAAAACGGTAATAAATCTCCAAAACCACAAATCATTGTAGGGCAAATTAACATGCATCTCCCTGCCAAGAATCTCGAGCTCGATCAAGGCATCTTATAACCTCCCATCTCCGTCGGAGCCCTGCAATGCTTACATCCAGAGTATATCGTACAAGCTAAGGGCCTGTTTGGATATATACGACCGTTTCCTTCCGTTCTGAAGGTGCCAAGACAACCCTTTCTCCAGCTAAAATCATCCGTGAACGGAACGGTCGACCCGCCTACCCTTCCCGCCAAACAGGCCCTAAGGATCCGTAGATACGCGAAATAGTTGCTTTCGCCAATTAGCAGTTCGGCAAGAACTGCGCACAAATAAATTTAACTTGCTATCCTTGCCGGTTCTATTAATTGCGCCCGGGGAAAATAGCTTCAATTGTTCCCTGTTTTTTTCTTTTCTTTTTTTTCTTCCGTTTTCCCGTTCTTTCGCTACGGTAAGCGATAGGTCCAGAGTACCCTCGCCCAATAGTAACCGGGATCAGTATATAATATATATAGTAGGTAAATTTAGAAAGAGGCCGGCAAGAGGAATACCGGTAGATAACTTGAAATATACAGTCGCACCCCGCAATTCCGGACGGCCAGATTTCAAACTTCATCCGGAACAACCGGGGGGGCGCGGGGTGATGTATTTTTTGACGAAAAATAGAGAAGGTGTCTTCCCATTCTTGTGAGAAGCTTCATCTCAACAAATTTTCATAGGCAGTAATAATAATACTTTTCATTATCCAATCTGTATCATGACTAATAAACTGTAGTAAAACTCTTCTGCTGGAGGTTCGTTTTCAACCTTTTCCCTTCACCCTTCGGGATGATCGGAAAATCTTGAAATTGCAAGTGGCTACCTATCAGAAAATCAAGGACAATCATCGAGGGGAGCAAAGCCTGCTTGCTAGCTTGAGATCCGGATACTTTGTATGAAGGTATGATAGCAAAAATCATGTTTCTGTAATCCGGCCCTCAGGCTCCTCGCCAATTTCGTATTTGACATGAATTGATATGGAAGCAATAAGTCAAGATATGGTATCAATCACTATGGAATCCTGCCGTTCGCACTATCTGCTTCTTCGCCCATCCCCTTTTCCCATCATCAGTATCCGCTTACTTCTTTCCTCCTCAGCTTTCCCCCAGCCCCACCCTTTTCCTTCTTTTAGTCTAGGTTTCCTCTAACAGAAGTCATTGCATCCAGTTCAGCAGATCAATTTGCTATAGGAACAAGGGGATAGGACTTCCCAAAATCTCATACGAATCCGAAACCCCTCCCCCCCCCCTTTTCCGGTTCAACGGGGTGGTTTCTGGGTGGAATTGATGGAGCCAAAGATATTGTCCGGTTCAGCGGGATCCGGGATCGCGGGGTGCGACTGTATTGTATTCTCATGTTTATCATACAATTTTGGATCTCATCTCATGACTAGAAGATATCTTTCCCATTACCCTTAACCGGGCAAAATTATCATGGGGGGGTTATCTTCTCTTTTTTTGCCCACCCGGTATTAAGCATTAACATTGCAATCAGCTAACTTGACGGGAGTGCGGGCGGAGGGATCATGTGTTGATTGGGGCCCCCCCAATATATTTTTTTCTCCTAAAACTTTACGTAATCGCATTCGAGTGACAATTCGTGAGAGGGGCTTACATACTCATTTCGATGAGCCGGCATCAGGTTGTCACGGTTTACCTCACTGACAAATTCATCTCTTAAAGGTATATTACCATTAATCTTTAATATCCCACTCAGGACGTATATACATGTACAGGAATCCCGCCTGGTACGGGTACTCGAGCAGTGCTTATACTAGCGACGGTCTAGACCACTGGCCACCCGGTGCCCCAACTAATAAGGTTCCAACCAAATCTTTTCTGGCCATCTCCATATCCGATCTTAGTGTCCACTGCAGCCAAATCAGCATCCGAACAAAAGCAGCAGGGGGCGCATGGAGAATATGAAACCCACCATAGTGATAATAAAGAATCTCACCCCCAGCAACGGGGTCAAGAAATATACCCCTTTTTAACAATCAGCTTAGTACCCTTCCCAGCAGTAGTCACCGATATACTTACTGTCCACCCGGACCGTAGACATTACCATGCGAGGCAAGAACAGTGCTTCCGCCACTGGAAGTGCATGCGATACCCTTCTTATCCACCTGTCCATCACTATCAGCCTACGCAATTGTAGCGAGAGAGAGCATTTTTCAGTGGTTGGGGGAAGTACATATCCGCTGTTCGCGGAGGTGGACCTGCAGACGTTGATTCTATATTCCATCCCTTGAGCCGGACGGCTGGAGTCATACCCGCAGCAGACTCCGGACGAGAAGAAGAGGTAGTAGTACGGGCTTCTGTACCATACAAATGCACCCTCGATGGCATGTGATCCGGTGGAATTATACGCAATTCTTTTCGGGCTGCCGCCGGAGGAAGTGAGCGGTGGATTGCCCATGGGAACCTGTAAAATCGCTTCATCAGCAAATCCATCTCACAGAAATCACGATTACGGGCGATATTCACGCTATAGATATCGCCCCAGAAGCTTCCGAAGGACATATAGTACGAGCCATCCCCAGCAAGCACAACATTACCATCAATAGCATTGTACGCACTGCCGGCACTGCTCGTAACTCCGGTACTTCCACAGTCCGTCCAGGTCCCGGCTTCCATGGTGGTCGAAGTGGCGACTCCAATAGCACTCTCCTGAGAACCGAAGGTGGAGACAGAGTAGTAGAGGTAGTAAGTATCCCCAACCTTCGTCACGTCCGGGGCCCAAAGGTCCTTATTACCGGCGAGGTTGATCTCGGACCCCGAAGGGAGAACACTACCCTTGTTGGTCCATGGCCCGGAAAGCGAGGAGGAGGTCGCAATTTGGATCTTGTTACCGGTGGAGAATCGGAAGTAGGTTCCGTCAGAGGTACGACATATCACCGCTGGATCGTGGACGTTGCAAGCGCCTGAACATGCACCAGGTTTTTCGTATGAGATGGCTATGGAGACGAAGGATACCAAGAGAAGGAGCAGGTTGAGGAACATCTTGGTTGGCACTGGGGGCTATTACCTGATGATGAAATGTTTGGGGAAATAGGGCCATTTTAAGCAATTCCTAGAAGTTTGGAAAAGTTATACGAGACTAGTATAAAGCTAATATTGTAAAAACTGAGATAATTGAGAATCCGGAAATTCGTGAATGCGCTAGAGTTTCACCCCCCAGTAAGACCGGCATTACTTCTCTCTTTACTCGTCCCAACTGAGGGCTGAAGGGGAATCCTTTGGCTGTTCGCTCCCGCCCATCCAAAGGGGGAAATTGTGGACGTCCTAGTGTCATTCTCAGCCGTTCGAGTTTAGAGGTATCATGTTGAGTGGTTCGGAAAACGTACCCCAAAGGGTGGCTTGTCCTTATCCATTATTCTGTCACTACGCCCAAGAGATCCATAGAACAAAGTCTCGATCTGAAATTCTAGTAAACTATTCCCAGGAAGGATATTTTTCCAAGTTCGTTATTTTTTCAAGACAGATCTTCCGGGCTTAGCACGCGATAGGGTAAGGGAAAGTAGGACTTTGGTCCGGCCCCCAGGCTAATGCCTACGTTCCCGGACAACGGAATCGCGGGGCGATCAGGTACAGTACCGTACTCCGAATTCCAAGTGAAAAAGCACAATACACTAACCCGAGAATACAAGAATGCAGCACCCCGCATAAGCAGAACCTTCACAACCGCACGTTGGCCACATACGCCGAATTTGAGATTCAACATCTCAAATGATTACCAGTACCGAACCTCGGGATAAACGTGGTGACTATCAGGCTAGAGTCCGTTGCTTCACAGGGATTGAGATGGTGAAACGGATGGGGTGTCCGAAGGTGTTTTTTTGGAAGTGTGGTATGCCGTCTTCAATTTACCGAGATTGCCTCTCTGAAGTTAAGGTACTGTACTGTACTAGGTAGGGGGTTGACAAAAGTCGCGTCCACCTCCATTACAAGGTGTCGGATTTGTGTGTGGACTAAACCGGATTAGGAAATTCGAATGATATCCTGTGAGAAACCTCTGGTGGCGGCAAAAAGTCGGGCCCAGTAACACAGGCACTTTTGAGCTCTTCTAGAGCAAAACGCTGAGGGAGAGTGGTGTGTTACTGGACCCCAAATACCCTTACACCCGAGTACAGTACAGTTGCACCCCACTGTCCCGGGTTTCCCTCCACCGCATTCCTCGTGACCCTGGGTCCTTTTCCTGGTTTTAATGAAGATATACCGAATTTTAAAAACCTCTAACCCCTAGTCCCGGGGGAAATTTAATCCTATGTCCCGGTTCTCACATTTTACCAGCCCATTGTTTAACATTTCAGGTGTTCAAGAATGCGGTAAACAGTACACGTGGGGCATCCTGGACAGGTCTGGGCCAAATGCTCCTCCTTTCCCTCCTCCCCCCAATCATCCTTCTGGTAGATTGCCTAACATATACTAACTCTAGTTTCCAATTGATTAATCCAAGCCCCCGCGCATTCCAGCATATGAAGGTTTTGCAGCCCGAGTGAGCAAAGCGGGGAAGACTCAGTAATAAGAAAAGATGATCCAACAATGAGCGCCTGTCTATTTACTGTCCTATAAATTACTGCTCATTTGTGGTTTCTTTATTTTCCTGCACCCCTTACTGAGACGTTCCGGTGCAAGTCACTGTTATCACCGCTCACCTGTCACTCGATTTCAAGGCTTTTTTTCATGAAAGTCTTATTCATCATTCCACCTCACCCCCCAGGATAGTTGCCCTGGATGGTCCACTCTGGATTTTGTCCATCCAGGACAATAAAGTGCGACCGCATGCCCGCAGTATGTGCCTTAAGCAACAGATGTTTTTTTAATCCCCAGGAGAATCAGAAGACCTGCGCGCCATTTAGACTTTGACTTTTCAAGGAATATCTAGCATGCAAAGTCCAACTACGTACGCCCACCCACTGATTCTCTAGAGCCCTGGGCTCTATTCTAGCCAAACTTTAGAAAAGGAATTATCCAGAGTGCTCCAACCGGAGAATTTAGCACGGCATTGTCATGGAGGAAGAGGAATAGCTGTGGGGTTGCTAACAACCAGCGCAGCAGTATAATGGGCGGAATAGCTCTGGGCTTCGACGGGTGTAAGAGAAAGGTACGGTTAGAAACTCTGTTGTCTTCCCCTCTATCCCTCTAAACTGACGGTATATGTAGAACAGAATCAAAGCCTTCATATCCTTCCATAGGTCTCCACACAAAGTCCCTATCACTCCGAGCCCTCCCACCATAACAAAGGAAAGACTGTCCAATGAAACTTCTCCATAATCCACTTAAAGAATCCACATCACTCTCAAATGATCCAGCGCACTCTTATCACTCCTAGAATCATCCACAACATCGTATCGTTCTCCCACAACCGCTAACAGGCATAACTCACCTAAGAGCACCAGTACGATACCAGTATTGTCGTACTGTGCAAACTTCACCTCCTGTGCGGAGTACTTTCAATAAAAATAAAATAAAGGTGCTTCGCCTTAAAGCACACAAGTACAGTACAGAGGGCAAGTACAGGGGAGATGTTCTCGGGCTCGTACAGATAGTGACAGTTAACCAGCAAAACAATTCTTTGACTCGTACGAAATCACCTCCCCTAGCACTCCTACCAATACCCAGGGCGATTATTTCCGTATTAAACCGTGATTATTTCCCAGGTTAACCTAAACCAACTATTCACTACTGCAACCTTCTGATGGGTATCATACCCGTACTTCTTTCGATATGGACCAAACCCAGCTATCCCCGCAACCTACAAATATCCGGATCCGGGGACAAAATCTAACAAGGGTTAATGGTTTCCCGACACGGTACAAGATTACCTGCCATTCGTAAAGTATTCGAACATCCTAGACTGACTAGTGTTTGTCTTGGCACCAATGCGTCCGAATACTTTATAAATTGTACGAGTACAGTCGCACCCAGATGGTCAAAAGCCTTAGTGGAACTATTCATCCGGGAGATCGAAATGGTGGACAAAATCCTGTTTAAGAAAAATCAAAAATCAAGCGATAATTGAACAGTGATAACTATCCGCTATACGGTAAATATTTTGATGCTCAGTATGATATTGCATCTTCTTTTCTTATTATCATACCAGGTCCTTCTCATGCCGCACCCACAAGGTTCTCAAATTGGAGGAACAAGTTCAACATCCCTCCAGTCCGAAATGCCCACTATATAGAAATCGGCTGGAATCTAGAGCAAATATATGATGGGGATTCTGCTGGTAGTGTAGTGGGGTGATGATTGGAGGGGCAACAGAGAGGTTGAGGAACATGCACCCGATCACTGGCCCGAAAAGCTGTAAGATCCGAAATTAAGGTACTGCGCGGTAAATCTCCAAATATATTTTCTATATAAGCAGGGGTTATAGATTCTTAAATTTCCATCCGACCTGGAAACACCCAAAATCCAGGACAGCGAGGTGTATTTCTATCGTACACATCGTTAAAAAAAAATCTGGAAAAACTGTCCCGGACAGCAAAGAATGGAGGAGTAGAGCGGGGTCGCGGACGGGGTTGTGTGACCGTCGTATCCTGTGCGGTGAATAATTGGGAACTTCCTACCCAAATTCTTGAACCGCATATTCAATTGGCCCTCCGAATTTTTACTCATGGAAGTATTATAATTGCTAATACCGAGAGGTTAGCTTCCCATCTCCCGCAGCAGTTCAGCAGTGCATAAAATTCGGACTTTGAGGACACCCATCCGATTTTGGGTTTAGGCTTTAAGAGGAGAAGGTTTAAGGTAGTGTATTTGCACTCCACTTGAGCACCATAAGAATACTTGAACCTCAAGCAAGGGCATTGGAATTCCTTCTCCTAGTAAGGCCATTATATATAATTGTCCCAACAGAGAGCTGGAACCTAGTTTCTTCGGGGTAATCCCTCCCCTTCATCCTTAGAGGGGTATTATGGACGTCTTAGCCTGAGGTTGAATCATCCCAGCCCTTGCGGTATGAAGTTGGCTCTTTGTGCTGGTTCACCTCCCTACACTGAACGGGGTGATGGGTGAGTATGGACCGAGCCGTCCGAAATGGGTACCACAAATCTGATGACCTTTAAACCCAGTCTCATCTGCACCCACTAAATTAATTGAAAGAGAAATACACATTCAATAAGGGGGGGCGAGGAGAATGGGACCGTCAGGATTTCATTCTACGAGTTAAAGTTCCAACAACTACGCACCTGGATTTGAAAAGTTTCACTGTTTGTTGGGGGACTAAAATATGCCATGTTGGCCATCTCCAGGGTTCATGTAATCAGAGGATAGGCGGTACCCTAAGTTCTTGCGTGATAGTGACATGGTTTTCCACCAGACTTGTAAAAGAAAATCTACAACCCACAAATGCAGCAGCCAGCTCCCGCATTAATTTAACTATGAACTTCTACAGTAAGGCTCCCTATGGTACAAACCTGTTTTTCTCCCTTCATTCCCTCAAATTCAGGCCTTGATAACCAAATTTGCACAGCCACATATGATATAACACTCTTTTTCAGACCGGCGCATTTTTTAGAACTGCCCTAACCATACTAAACTACTCTACTGGAGGGTGGGGAGTTGGCTCCATGGATTTTTTCTCCGTGAGTTTTTGGTTTAAGTTCGTCCCAGGCAACCGCTTTACCGGGCATCACCCACTCTCACACTACCACACACAATAAGTCCTTACACTAACTAGACCTGTTACCCCAGGATTCCTCCCAATTAAGGGAAGATTGCAAGCGCCGGGAGTATCATACAATGAAATATTTGTTGTCCAAGAAATATCACCCATCATTGAACGCGATTCATATTGTACCGAGAGATTAATAGAGAAAAGGCGGGGGCATCGAGGATCAGCACAAGAAACATAATATCCAAGAGATTCTTAACGTAGCTTTGGTGCTTACAGGCTTGTGTCGGTTAGCTTGTTCATTACCTACCCCACCAGGACAAACAGAGACACATTGATAAAAAGAGATTTAAAGGATGTTTGGCAAACATGATCATGTTTTCAAATCATGTTTTTGTATCATACGAAGTCGTGTTTTCAAATCATGGAGTTTTTGAAAACCCAACCTTCGTGAACCGAAAATAGGATTCCATTTGATATCCTTGATTTAGGGCAATGTTCAAATTAAAAAACCGAATATATCATAACTCCTCTTTTTTTTCCTCTTGAAAACCAGGTAACCGATCGGGTTCAAGCCAGGGCTAAAATACAAGATATACAAACCATCCTTCAAACCAAACTCAAACCACCATAGGGAAAGAGTCAGGCTGGACAGCCAAAAGTTTTCGGATAAATGGGTGGCCATAAGCATGCGCCATGCATTAAATATTCTCATTGCAGCAAAAACTACTCAAAGGCCACCCAGTGGACCCAACCTCCCAATAGCGAGTAGTAGGAGAAAATCTGTCCTCGAGAAAGCCAATCCATTAATACCATTGGTCACAGTTTACCAAGGCAAGACTCCCTTCACGCCCACACACTAACCGGTGCATACAAGAAGAGCTGTGCAAATATGATACCAAAAACACTTACCCTTTATCATAGCCCTTCAGAGATATGTGCCAGCTTCAAGGTGGTCATCATGAGCATGCGCACGCACAACATTGCGATCAGCAAGGGTTGTAGTGTCGAGTGATTTCCTGTGATGCCATATTCCCAATTTCCCCAGATCGGCAAGGTTCTAGCTAACGCTTGATAATAAGCTACCCTGTGCCCCTCTCTATGAACTGGACAGCCCAGAGTGAATAGAGTCTAAGAACCTGCCATCGGAAAGGAATTAACTTACATCCTAACCACCTCTCCCCTCCAAGGCTCACATACCGGCAAACAATATGGCAGTATTTCTGACAATAAAATCGCCGGATAAGTTCTGTCAGAAGATTGGCATTCGCTACGATTATTAGCGTATTGAACCAACGGGTCTTATATCCTTCACTAACAGTGGCTACGGAATCCATACCAGAACTTTTGTTGAGAAACCCCGCGGTTTACATGCGGACCAATAGCGAATGGGTGAGTTGACCGTAACAGACCATCAAAAGAGGCAGAGCGATTCCATTTCCCCACAAACCACCCTCCTTTTTTCCCCTTAGCTACTCTCTTGGCTTAGCTAAGAAAAAGGCTTACGTAAGACAAGGTCGACAGTAATGCTTCTTACACCACTACACTGCTACCCACAAAGGCAACCTGACTCCTTTCAGAAAGCAAGGTCGAATTACATGGCAATCGATGGTGAAAGGGTCGCTTGATGGTAAATATCCACCTTCGCAAGCCAGCTCAGCTGTGTTCTAACCAGAGGGTCGGTAGTATATATAACTTTCGGAAAATAATAGGCATCAACATAAAATCAAAGAGAGGAAAAAAGTTTGTTTATTTCTCTTCAGCACCTCACCGATCGAGGACCTCACTCCTGTGATAATGGTATGGTCTAGAGTCAGATACTACCGCCTCTTCAGGTCTGATTTGTGCCGCAGCCTTATTGGCGAAGGTTGGGTCTCCAGTCCCCAATTCCCACAAATCAGAATTTCCCAATTCTCCTGTCCTACATGCTAGATTATTCAACAGTGGTTCATGGAGAAAGGAGTCGAGCTCCTGGGGTCCTGCTAATTTCACGGTGGTGATTCAGATTTCTTTTCACGTGAGGTTAAGCATATCCCTTATTGTATTATTAAACTCAAAACTAACGACAAATTCCCTTCGTCCGGTAAAAAATGTATCATAGTTCCGGCAGTGAGCAAGACAAGGTCCCGAGGGTTATTACAAATGCACTTCGGAATACGGTCAGACAGCCGCACATTGATAAGTTTACAATAGAAGAGTACCATAGCTCAATATCCATGACTTTTGGTAATCGCGCCCTGGATGTTGCTCCCGACTTCCGGCCTGCGGGCCGCAGGTCTGGTGACAGCCCTAGTTACTATGATACTGCTCATCGAGAACCCACATACTTGCAGCAATATGCGATACTCAGTAAACGGAAGTACGAGTAGCAAATATACAGATGGATTGTTCGTGAGTGGCTAGCCCATTTCCTTCCTGTCGTTCACAACTGGCTAGCAAACAAGATACGGTCAAGGTAGTCCGGCCTCGCCAGGTACAGTACACCGCCCCTCCCGGCCATGCCGATGAACAAAACGAACGACCAATGCCAAAGAACGAGAAGAACCCGGTGAAGAGGAGCGGTCACTCCTAACCGGAACCCAGCTTAGTGAAAGGGTAAAAACCTCAACGAATCCCTCGAGAGCAAAGATAAATCCCTTCATCAAAACAGGAGGTCAGAAAAGACTACGAGTGAGAACCTGTGGCTGGCCAAAAAAATTTCAACGGAAACGCATGATATTGCTTGGAGGGGAATGAGTTAATGACAGATGGTGTCATCGGATATCTAGTATTGTGACAAACTCCAAGGTTATCGCGAGGGGTAGATCATTGCTTCATCAAGCGTGATAGAGGCTTTTTTTTACCCTCCAATATTACACTCAACGGTCTCCAGTTACATCTTTGGTGAAATGTAGAAAAAGCAAGCTCTAGGCGTAGACCCTATATCCCCAAATTCCTCGGCTTCACGGCTCCGGTAGGGCATTTGATACTAACCAAGAGCGGTAAGGATTTCATGGGACTCCTGTGGAAGATGGAATGTCGGAAGCGGTGAGCCAAGATTCTAGCCGTCACAGATCGCAATACTACAGCATGTATGATACGATAAGGTATCAAGTCTTGAAATCATAAGACAGTAACCGCCGTACAGCCACGTCTTCTCACTCGTTTGCCGCTTTGCCTTTTGGAGTTCTACCAGTATCAAATCGGGGATTGAAAAAAAAAAAAAATCTCTTTTGTGCACGGTTTAACACAGTTCTCTATTGTTTATACAACATTTCGCTTGCGCAATTTTCTTTCGGCAATACCCGTAATTCTTTCTTTTTTTTTTTTTGCCCTTTCCTAGAATTGTGGCTCCTTTAGTATGCTAGCATGTTAGAATGACCGGTGGGTTCAGTGGAAACCACCTTATGCCCAGAGATCCCCATGTCTCTATCACTTTGAAGCTCTCAGTGAGGGTGTGTACCTCCCCTGAGGGACTTCAGAAACTATCCATCAATCTCCCTCAATCAATATTCACTGTGGGCCAGATCATTCTTAACTTACCCAAGCCATAATTCGGTAAATCATAGCTCCCACAATTATAATGCCTCCCTCTTTCCTCCACGCGCCTCATTGCGGCCACTAGTGCCCTACTGGCCAGGGAATTTTGGTCAATGAGCCCAAGGTTGACTTCCATTCGACAAGGCTTCCATAGCAAGCAGCCCTTATATGTCAGCCAACAAAATATGCCTCGCAGATCGGTTCACCACATGTTTAGATCCAGAAAGCTCAGACTGATGGGTCGATGAACCCGATGATCATCATACCCCAGGAGCGAAGCTGGGGGATGGCAGTAGTTATTCACGCAGTCTGATTGGCCAGTTTAGAATCCAACCTGAAAAACAATAGTCACAGCCCGATTCTGCGGGGAGACAGAGAGGGCTCAGCCCTACCGAATGATCGGATATGCGAAATATCAACACCCTGCAGCCCAATATCACCCACATAATATCGTCCTGCATCTCCGAACCTCGGTGAAGGGATCACGCTACCAATTCTCTATCGGCAGGTCCCTTGAATGAACCTTCCCGCCCTCCTCATCTTCATTCACTCTTGCCCCACTCTTGCCCAACTCAAGTAAATTCCAGAAAAGCCACTCCTAAGAACGCCCAGCGCTAGTGGTACAATTAGTGCCAGCTCACTCACTCACTAATTCCAGTAATCTCCCCCACTCCCCCTTCCGAGTCGTCTTCCAAAAAAAAAACCATGCCGCCGATCACCCCCCACCCGGGTAAACGCCTCCATCCCCAATCACGCGATACCCCGTATAGCACTTCAGCCCATCTAACAAACCATCCAGACTTCCCCACGGACAAAAAAATTCAACATTTCCCCACCCCCAGAAAACATTGGGCAAAAAGAATGCGCTCAAAGTTTCTTTGGATCTTTTTTTTTTTTTTTCGCAACTGCATCTCTTCCATGCAATGTTTCTTGCGGCGTCCCGCATGGCAAGGCGTACCGAGAAGAGCGAAGGAAGAGTGTTGGGGGGGGGGAGTGGTTAGTCAAGTGCTGGTAAATTACAGTAAAACAATGCTTACAAAACTTAGCTCACGCAATTAGAGGCGCTGGACCCCTGCGGCTTAGTCAAAAAAAAATTTATGTTGAAAATTTCTTCAAGACAAAAAAGTCATCAGCCTTAGTGCCCCTTTACCAAAAAGTAAGCGCTGAAACAGATAATAGCAGTTACTAACCCCTTCGGCTCAGTCTCTCACCGCCCGCTGAGCAAATAGTGCCGTCCAAATAAGGAATGGACCCGAAGGCCACTTCCCCTTCGGTGAATTGAATTAAAAATTTCGATAAAAGGTGTGGTTTGGCGGCATGGCCGAATGGCTCTAATGCCTTATGCGCTTACTAGCAGACGCTAACGCGAGTCATCAGGCATCACTCTGTATTCTGAACCTGCCAAAAAGGGTATGCTGAAGCGGATAGAGGATCGGTAGCTTAATAAAGCGGAGAGACCCTACAAGTAGGGGCCGGGTAATTCGGGTATGCAGTGTTGTTTCCCAACGCGCGGGGAGTACTCCGGCGGGAATCGGGAGTTTTCGGTGGGACTGGCCTTATCGAGCGAGGTGACAGGGGGTGAATGGATAGATAGATGAATAGATGGATGGGACTGAACGGGGTTGAGTGATTGATTGAATGGGTGAATGGGGGGAGTGTTTTTTTTTCTTCTCTCGCTTCGGACGTGCAGAGTGGGTGAATGATGTTCCGTTCTCCTGAGCTACCTTCTACTCTTTTTTGGCTCGCTTGATTCATGCATAAGCTCTCCCTCAGCACTTCAAGAAACATCGCCTCATGATCACGAGATAGATTCCTCCACGAGCTGGTTTCCCACCGCATGGTCCTTACCAATCACGCACTTACTCATCCAATAACTGATGCCCCGGGGAGGGCGACACCGAGCAATGAAAAGGCTTATCAGGCATCGCGCATTACTCCGCACGCTACCCATCTGCGGCATCCAATTACGGAACAATATGCTTGACGGCAAGATCTGAAACATTCCCATCCGTGCTCTCGTGCAACCAACCTACATCTCAGGGGAAGGTTTAAATCCCGTAGTATAAGTTAGCCGGAATACATCGCATGTCGTCACAACCCCCCACTCCGGTATCGGGTACAGTCGAGTACCGTACCCTATTGCCAGTAGTGGTCCAACCGTATGAACTTTGCACTCAATGTTCCCTGGCCTCCCACTCATCCACGCGATCCCCCCTGGAGAAATAGAATACATACCGCGCAGGGGCCGTATACATTGTGTTCACTCCGGAAGGGGTTCCTGGGCCCGACCCCTTAGCTGGGAGAATCCCGGAACTGGCAAAGAACCCTTCCCTCCCTGTTTTTTTTTTTTTATCAGCCCATGACACGCCAGACTTGATAACACCCTCAAGATAAAAGGACCCGTATATGCTTCAGTAATGTTTGAGGGATAACTTTTCATGTGAAGCTGCCGACCGCCTTTTCTATATTGGGTGCGAAGCCAGGCGAATTTCTTTTAATAAGAAAGCATCCATGCTTTCCCAAGAATTTGGTTCATAACTTGCCCTTGACTATAAAAGATGGTGTTCATAGTTCGTCACTCGACTGATTTGTGCGGTTAATGCCTTCGACGCCTTCGTAGTATTCTTGCATATGGATAAGTGCACTCCCGTCGGATCGCCCTACTCGCTTAGCGCCTTATTCCTCGGCTACTGTGAGCTTAAGTACAGTATATTTCAAGGTAACGTTCTTTATATCATTCTATCATTGTCCATGCTGTCTTCAGCTCTCACTCGTATCTGCAGAGTATCCGATAGTGCCGTCTGTTCCGTGGAACTCGTTCCAAATCTTGAGTACAGCCCTCCTACTAGATGTCTCAGAAGTTGCAGCACCACCACTGTGAACACCCGGAAAATAAATCATTGATATCATCACAAGAGTTGGCCTAATCCCCTCGAATTGTGGTCAGCGATCGCGTACCCGCATGAGTTATGCCCAGGATCCAATCAGCGACTAAATAAACTTCTGGGGTTCCGTCCGTATACACGGATCACGTTCCCAAAACCGGGCTTCCACCCCCCCCCCCCGAGACATCAATCTGTCCGGAAGTATAGTCGTATAGTCCTTTCCGAACACACTCCCTCCCCTGCAATCCTTAAATCCTTAAATCCCTGAATCCATTTATTCTAGAAATAAGCAACGAAGGCTATTCTAATTTTGTGCTACAGGAAGCGCTTAATATATTGAGGCGGGAGCCGTTTACCTATTTCATCAGAATACCTTCCCGTTGGCCCGAAAATTTCTAGAAGCCGAAGAATGTTTAAGCAGCGATAACAAACCCCCCCTCCACGCGCCTCATTGNAACCCCCCCCCCCATGAAACCCGCAGGCATCCGGCCCGCACCTCCAGGGAATCACGCCCGGGTGTACCATGTTCAGCGACTACCGGTATCCTCCAGCTGGCTATAATCAAGTACGGCTATCCTATTACTTATTATTGATCATATTAACCCCTGGGCTGTTTCTGAAACGGAATACTGTGGTCCTACGATACCCTCCTCTTCACTGCCCATGCCCACAGCATGCTGTACTCCCCAGTAGTCCTCCCGCATCACCCATGGCCGAGACCCCGAATTTATTATCATCCCCCAAGGCCCTCACTCCTTCAACAAGGATTTAGAGGAATCCCCAAGCCTGTTTTTCCGAAAACTCCCCCTCTTTCCCGTGTGGTCCAAGTTTCAAAGCGAAAGTTCAGGTAAAATGTTCCCTCATTGCGTAGGCATTTGCAATAACGCATCGTTTACCATTCATCCGCACAAAGGCACGCGGCATCGATAGGGTATAGAGCGTCCGGGGGGGGTAATAATCGAAAGAAGGTTGGGGGCTTAGGTAAATTTACTCGAGCAGTTTAGCCCGCGAAATTTCAGAAGCAAAGATAAAAAGCTATTGCTTGATACACACCCCCAGACGCACATTCCACTGATCACGATAAGCACAAACCACTGCTTGTGATAATTAGCGCAAAGCTCCGGCAGGAGGTCGATCCTTCCACAAGTGCAATCGAGGGTTGTTTCAGGTACTGTCTTTGAGGTGTTTTTCCTCTGCCGAACGCCAGCACTGTGCTGGCACCGGCCGTCGCCGTTGTTCCCGCAGCATCTGATTTGTTATCCTCATGCAGCCCAGGTGTCGGGAGGGGTGACTCTACGAGTCGGTTGAAGTAGGGGTTTCTCCGAGTAGGTTTTGTGGGTAAGTGAAGGACAACTTTTATGGTAAAATGCGATGCTGTAAGAGGCCATATATGTGCCGAGTAGAGAATGATATCAGAGGATTCGAACCCTATTCCCCGCCACCGTGTCCAACCGCGCTCGAGTACAGGACATCCACGGGAGGGAACCCCTGAGCTAGATACTGGATTAGGGGCAGCCGGTTTGAAAGACGCCGTACCGTACTCCGCCTCGAGCACACAACGTAGGTGAAAGAGAGGTGTTTTAGCGTTTACCCAATATCTGTCCAAACAACTCACGTCGTTCCCTCTCTCCACTCGCCGCACGCAAGTAGTACCAGTATAGTATATCAACTCCCTCAAACCCCAGACAAGGTCAGATCATACGCGCGTGAGGGCCCTAAATTCTCAGCTCCTACACCACACAAGCTCGAATAAGACACCGGTATATAATAAACGTATACATTTCCACAATCGAGATTTTCCCAAATCCTCATATCGCGGCCTTGATCGGCCCCCCAATTGCACCACCTAATACAGCGCGGCAGCCACCAAGAAGACCTATCACTGAAGGCCAACAACCCAGCTCATTTTATCCCATCCAATTCCAGACTAGTGCTAGGACCCCCCAACCTTCTCGATCTCTGACAGGAATCATGAGGCATTTCTCCTCAGAAATCTCCAAACAGGCAGCCGATCAATCAGGAAGCATGAAGCACGTGATACCCGAGTCCTTGGAAGAAAGCCCAAAATCCCAGCTCATCGGTGCTATACTCTCTTTGGACGAGGCTTCATTGAGCAGGAGAGAAGAGGAAAATCCAATTGTGATGTGTCGTGTGGTGTCGTGTGTTGTCGTGTCCCGCCCCGAGAAATTCAGAGTCATAATGTCAACAGTAGGCCCCTACCATGCCATACGTGAGATATCTGCGAGTGAGCTGGTACCGGTAGTTGATATCATATCAATCCCTGGTCGATGCTTCCGCGAAAAAAAGGAAAGAAAGAAGCTTGAGAAATCGAAGTGAATGTTCAACCTCACCACCATGGAGTACTCCCGTGTACTGAGAGCAAGTGAGGCGTGTGATTAGCTCATGGACCACTCTGGCCCAGTGAAGTACATCCTAGAGCCCCTGCGGCAGGAGTAGAGGGTTCGCCCGGCTTTCCTCCACATTCAAAAAGAGCCATGATTGACGTTTTGTCAGGTCACTCTCGCGATTTGGCCCCAAGACTGAAATCGCCTCACTCATGCTCACCCCGTACGTACAATACAGTACCCAAATCGCTAGATCGGAGTAGTGTTTCTTTTGGTAACGTACCCAGAGGGGCACGGCTCCCATCCGGCGACTTGAGTAGGCCTCTAAGCTGGTAGAAAACTACACTTGGGTTCGACAGACTAGATATGTAATAGTGGCCCGCTTTGCAATACTCTCATTTCACCTGCGGTAGTCGAGTGCTCGTACGGTTTACCGCACAAGTACTAACTCTGTAGCACCTAACCGTACAACGGCATTCTGCTCGAAATGGTTCAGTAGAATTGCATGTGAAACCCTTCCCTACAACATCCTTATATCCTATCTTACCTCAGTCACGATATAATCCCAGCCTCGCCATAATAACACTAGCATCCATAAATTCATACATCCCAGACTGAGGTCGTATAAGTACGGCTGAGTTGCGCGCCTCCCGTGAGCAAATGATAAGTACTCGTCCCAAGCCATAAGTACCCGAAAGCAGGGATTAAAGAAATATACAGTATTGTAAAAAAAACCTGTGCCTATCCGGTCGCCAACACAAAACCTACCCTCCCTATTTCTCGGGTACTGTTGGCCGGGGACAACCACTCGAGCACAGTACCTGAAACAATCAATATCGCTGTGCATTTCCTCCCCCAGCAAGCAAGAAGGAGGTCGTATGGTATCCCACTCACCCCCATGGGCCCCCCCCGCCCATACACTCCCGAAGGTCGGCGGAGTTCTCCTGAAGAATCCCAAACCTCCTCGGAAACACAAAGTAGACCTCCACCGGTACCCCCGACCATCCCCTGTAATCTATATAAGCACCCCTTATACAGTGCCCGTATGAGGTCATAGGCAATTCAGAGACGAAAGTCTTGTGAGTTGTTAGAATTAGCCGTACACTTGGCACAACAACAGATACTCGCAAGCCTCGACGACCCGCTAACTGCCAGACCCTGCTGCCTATTCCGTGAAAATTCCCGTCCATCAAAGTCTCGGGCACAGCAGTACGCCTCTTTCGGTTTCAAGTTTATAGCGGTGCCAATTGCTGGTGGTTTCGGGTCGTTGTTTTCCTGCTCAGGTGCCCGGTCAATCCTGGCCACCCACGATACCGTAGCGTGCTCTACCTGAGCACCAGTCCGCTCCCCCATACTGCCCTATAGCACCAGCAGTCTGCTCTCCTCGAGCGGGTTCTACCGTACCGGTAACCCGGGGTTTTAGAACCAGGGCCCATCCCGTCGTAACGGCATGCTTTCCTAGCCGCTTGCCTCGTGGCCCGTGCGTGAGTGGGGCGTGCCGAGTTAAGTATCGTATATTCAAACAGGTCCATAGTCACATACCGGTACCACCGGAACCCTCCCCTACCCCCTCCCCATGCGGGTGATCCCTACAGAAATTTTCCACGCCGACAATGCCACGATTTAAATTTTCTCAAATATGGCATTTCCAGATCTGGCTGCTATTGCGCAGCAGTTTCCAAGAAACCTCAAGCGCCAAGGAATTGAGGTCTCAAAGCTGTTATGAGCACGATGCATTACCACCAGGTTAAACAGCCATGACAATACAAGCACAAGTACAAACCTGCAAGTAAAGCCAATTCAAGTCCACTCGCTTCCATAGCCATTGTCCGTTGCCGAATGTGAGCGTGACCATCCCCCCTCCCACCCGATTGGCCATCAGAGAAGGCCAGTCAGGGAGAAAGTCTTCTGCAATCAACCCGTTTCAGTGACCCCTTTTTTTTTTTTTTTAACTTTCTGCTCACCCAATTTATACTGTATATGGTCAGCAGGGAATAAGTTCGCAGTGGCGAGAAGGATACCGGTAAGTCAGTAAGATATCAAAAACCAAAAGATCCATCATCCCCGCAAAACCCAGCAACACCGGTACGGTACCACTGCGCATTCCCAATCGACATTGCCGCAAGCGAAGCGAGACGACAGCCTTACCGCAGCCCAGAATTTCTCATCCACACACCACACCACACACGCCCACACATCCACGCACACACAGACACACACATGCTTCCGAGCAAATTTAACCTTCCATGCCGACAAGAACAGCACGGTGAGATTTTAATCAGCGACCGACCCCACAAGCATACAAGCATACAAGCAGACCGTTCAATCAAATTGTGAATCAAGAGCAAGTAAACCAATCAGAACTGGAGAAGCCCACACCCCAACGAAGGACCGGTAAATGCTCCACCAAGCCCAGAATTCCGTCACTCGATCCGATTCCAATACATTCGTGCACCCGTCCGTCCGTCCATCCATACCAGCCAAACCACCACCACCACCATCACCACACTCATGCCAATTACCGCGCATTTACCACACCGCGACCCAGAGGACATTGCGGCACGACCAAGAAAGGCAAAATAAAGATAATAAGGTGAAGGAGGAGGGATAAATCAACGAATCTCACCACCCTTGAAGGAAACAAAGCACGAGACTGGACCGCGACCACCATTGCGAACCCCTACTGTAGAAAAGAAAAGAAAGAAAAAAAAAAACAATCTCCTCCCCCCACTTTTCTTTTTCCTTTCTCTCTCTTTTCCTTTCTTTCTTCCCCCATGAAATCTCCTCAGGACCCAAGGCTGACGCCCGGCCCCGCGTTACAGGGGAAAATCCGCCTGTGGTGAGCCGTTCAGAATGGTTATTCGAGATGGACAATACCGGATGGTAGGCGAGGATGGGACGACAAGGTAAGACGGGAGATGTAGTCTTCAACCCGTTGTCATTTATATTATGCCTATGTGCACCATCACCATCCCAAAGCATACCCTCAGTATCACGGAGGAGGGATGGAGTTCTGGCCGAGGATCGGAAATATAGACTTCCGGCTTCATTAATATTAATACCCTTTCACAGTGCCATGGCCTCTACTTTGTACCGCACTGTACGGGTACGGTAATCCTGAGTACCGTGGGGTATCGGTAGATTACGGTAAGCTAATCGATCCGAATCCCTCGCTGAACAGGAAACAGGGCACATGGGGGCCAAATCATATCCCGTATCATATCAATACAAAAGCGAAAAAAAAAGAAAAAAGAAAAAGAAAAGAAAAGAAAAGAAAAAGAATGGAGAGCTGAGTATCACGAAATTCCAACGTCACTCAAGACACGCAGCCAGGCATCCGTTAATCCAAAGTGAAACCCTCGCCCAAGGGGGCCATACCAATTAGCTTACCAAGAAAGGAAAGAGGGAGAGAGAAAAGAAAAAAAACTCCTCCCCTTCTTTCTTTCTCAGCGTAGGGTATAATAGTTACGATAACACAGTATCATATCATATCATACCCCCTAGCATCCCACCCATATAAACCACAACCCCCATCACCGCAAAAGGGAAGAAACAAAACCGAGTGATACTCCATGACCCCGCGATTATCTTCCCCACGATACAATATAATATCATACATGGCACGGACCCATATACCCTACCTTACCCGCCCCCGCCCCACGACGCCGCACTCTTTCCTCCCCACCCCGAAACC